>CAXIVR010000001.1:55203312-55388312 GCA_964035755.1 Teleogryllus oceanicus | reverse complement strand
ATTTTCTGCTATAAACGGAAGAGATTTGTTTTGCGGTGTAATCATAAAAGCACTGGATATTTATACGGTGAGAACGGGCATCAGACATAAGTGATTTATAGTGGAGCTGGAACAAATATTTGAGCGGTGCGAAACGGTGAATCGGCGGTGTTCGTTTTTAAAGAAGAGCAGTGGATTCGTGGTAATTGGACTTCTGGACTTCGGAGCTTCAAAAAGGAAGGAAAGGCGTTTCTTCGAGGAACCACCAATCAAGAGCACGCGAAGACCAGAATCGCCGTATAAGGTTCGAACCAGGATTTGACTAAGAAAGTTCTCAATGTAAATTTTTCACATTTTAATTTGCTACATTGATAGAAATAAACATTAAGTTTCTCTTGAAAGAAAGATAAAATGATTTCATTGGCCAATTCAGCTAATAAGTAGCTAGATCAAATCTTTGTTTTCAGATTCCTCGCCATTCTGTATAGATGGCAGATCAGGTAATCGGCTATTAATAGATAAAAAGCGATTATTTCTGACGTGACCCATAGGCCCAGCTAGCGGGATAATATTCAGTTTTTTATCAGAGTAATAATAGTTAAAATATGATCGTAACCTTTTTCCTGGCGCCCATGTTATTAGAAATTTGGAAACGGGTTACGACGAATCGCCCAATAATTGTAGCAGTTAGGGGTATGTTTCAATATATATATATATATATATATATATATATATATATATATATATATATATATATATATATATAGGGCGGTCACCTAAACCTAAATTGGACTGGTGGTGTGCATAAATTAAATGAGTCGATTTATTGAAACTTTAATGCTTTCTACAACTTTTCCCAATGTTGTTTTTTTCTGGAGAGTGTGCCGTCCTACAGCCCTTAAAGACCAACCGCCGCTGCTGAATACACCTTTTCATTGTAAAGTGAAGGATACAACTCCGAAATCCAGAATTTCTGTATTCTATATACCCACATTTGAAAAGAGCAACATAATACTGAATGTCTCTTGGCTGTCCGGGACTAGCCGTGTCGGTTTGATCGTCGCTGACGTTTCGGCCAACATATTGTGGCCTTCCTCAGAGCGTACTGCTCTGAGGAAGATAATACTGAATGACACGATGGGGAGAGCTACACTTACGCTTTGAACCAAAATATGAATTTAATTATCTGTAGAATGCCCAACGCACTAGACCAGAAAATAGAAGGACAAGACAAATTTTGAAGATCACAAAGATGAAAACGTTAAGAAAAGTAGAGGTGATATCAAGAATGGACAATTGGCATAACGACCCTGTAAGAGAACAACGTGGGTTACAACCGAATATTGAATGAATGCAAATTTTCAGAAGGAAATGGAACCAGAATGTATTCCGCGAGTTTCTCGCGTGTCGGAAGCAAGAATTGCTAAGGTCCCCAACAATCAATCAATCAAACAAACAAACCTATAGGAAAATTATAATGTAGCTATAATGAACATGGTGATCGAAAATCGAAATATGCATCAAACTCCGTACCGATTCCTACCATATCCATCGCATGTAACGTATTTTCGAGCTTAAATGGCTGGATTTCGAGGTAGGTGGCGAGATCCGGCACCGACCGACCGACCGACTAGCGGGGGTTTTCCCGACCAGGAATCTCTCGCCAGCGGGGCATCACCCACCCGGGCCAAGTTAAATGTACCTGATCAATTTACCGTAATCCGTAGAAATTATTACATTGTACGATGTTGTTACAATGTTACGTTGTACAATATCATGCACGAGTATCGAATGTGAAAAATCACTTCCTTTCGTAAGGACAGAATACCTGAATTATGAAGGTATTTGTTCTTACTGCCCGTCCATCTCCTCAGCTCCCGCCGCCTACGCAACTTTCTAATGAGCGCTCGCTTATCTCTACACTCATCGGTGTTGCGAACGAGAATGTAAACAAACGCTTCCTTTCTCCAAGTAATACGAAGAAAAGAAAGTGGCTTCCGGTCATTTATGAAAAAGATATTTATGACAGCATTGCACGAAAATTTTCACATATTTTTAGTTTTGATGTGTGTGTGTGTGTGTGTGTGTGTAATCCTCCTTGTCACTTCTCGCTTATTGCATTTGAAGAATAGTCGTGTGTGTGGTAAAAATTGCTCTTCTATTGGTTTCAAGTCAATCGGTCCACAGGACAATGGACAGTTAACACAAAGTTCAAAGCAAAAATGTCCTAATCATAATGTCCACTGCATAAAACACAATGAACATAATGTCCACATCAAAAATATCCACACCATAATTTCCACTGTATAATGTCCATGAAGCGAATGTCCACAGCAATACCTTCAAGAAAGTCTACTGAATATTGTATACAAAATGAATGTCAGGTGTTCGATCGAAATGCATTGTCTTTAGCATTAATAACATTCATATTTAAATTTTTGTACACTTGTAAATAATTTAGAAATTAAAATCAATTTTTAAGGAAATTTGCAATGATAACTTACACTTTTTCGCAGAAGAAAATTCTTGCGAGTAATGGAATTAAATACTGCTTCCTTTCCCAAAGTAGAAATGGAAATAAAATGTATTGGAGGTTTTTCAAAACAAGAATCTGCAAAACCCGATTTAGACGATGAGTGTTACGAGACAAATAGGGATATAGACAATATTGTCATAGAGAAGGAGGATTATGGAGCACACATCCATGAGTCAAGGACAACAGTAATGTCAAACAATATCTATATGCTCTTCATACAATATGAAACTGCATGCTGATCCCATGGTAGAAGAAAATTGAAATTAAATTACTGGTTTTCACATATAATACTTCAAAAAGTCAAGTTGTCACAGATTTTTCTCAATGAAACGTTATTTTCCTTATTACTCATCTTAGCGTTAATTATTGTGAATATTGTATGCAACTGGACATTTATTAAGTACTGGACATTTGTGCAATGGACATATAAATAACTTGAACCAAACAGCATTGGACCTGTAATGAAGTAGACATTTATACAAATGGGCATTTCCGCAAGTGGACATTTTGGTACTGGACCCACGGACTGCTTACCTGTGGACCAATTAACTGCTAACCCTTCTATTAATGGATCAATTAGTGAAAGTGAATCTGAATTTCTTCAAATATTCCGATTGAATATTAAATTTTTTTAAGAAAAAAAAAATTTGCATATTATCTTATACCTGTCAATGAGTCTGAGACATTAAAGGATTGAGTCTGAGACATTAAAGGATAAGTACAAACATGAAATATTCTTTTAAATTAACCGTTAAGCCTCCCCTATTTATTTTAATGAGACTCTGTGTCAAAGGATAGGATAATCTCATAAAGTTAAGAATACGTAATGAGCTGAAACGTAATACGTAATGATTGACGATGAATAGCGTCTAAAAAAATGCTGATCGACCAATAAAGAACACGCATGTAAATTTATTATTTCTACTTCAGAAAACTTCGACGTTTCCGCTATTCCTTTAGATTAGTATACTGTCGTGTATCTTTGCTAAAGTTCGATTCCGAGAAATAAATTATATACCTGCAAAGGCAAAGCAAGTAACATTCATATTAACTCTGACTGTGAAAGCCTTCGCTACAATGTGTTGAGTGTTTGATCTACGGCTTAGAGGGTCGTGGCTTCAAGCCTTATGGGACGATTCAATCCATTTTATGGCTGACAAATTTAGAAGTGGTAATGCTATTTTAATTTTTTAAATTTCAACGTATATTTGTATTGGAACTGAGCCATCGTGATGCGTTCAAACCGAACGAATAAATAAAACTTATCGTACCAGTATCACACCAGTACACGTATCACTCAACGTACCAGATGAGAACAAATGAACTTCCTATCACGAGAACTATTCGGACTAATTGAAACCCGCCGATCGTCAGGAAACATTGGATGTGTACAATATGACGCATATATTAACAGTTTCATACTGTAAGTGCATGTAATTTACCGTCAGTTTTATTCGGTTCTTTCACGCACTTCCGAGAGTTCGACCATTGCTTCGATATTTGGATTTTAAATAAATGAACCTTGCGTGGATGCAATACATAATGTCCAACGGTTTTTGTATGCCAAAATATTTGAGACAAATTATTACGCTACACATCCCGCAATTCAGGGCACTCGTTCCTTTGGAGAATTTTTGTTTTCCGCTCTCGTGGTATGTGAGTAGATTCATTCATTAGGTACGTTAAACGATAAAACCCCAAAATGCAATTGAAAGTGAGGGCAGTTCTGAGTATTGGTCGACTGGAAAAGTTTGCGGGAGGCCCACATTATTCTCTATTATGATCCTTACATCTTAGCCTTTTCGGTCACACCCAAATGAGTGATGAAGATTATGATGCTAGGAAATTGGAGAACTCCTAGGAAACCTGCCATTTCTCCCCTACTAACTTCATATGACTTGGCGGGATTTGAGCCCTGGTGCCCAGAGGTGTAACATGGACGGTCTGACAGCACCGGGTAGTCGTTAATGCCACTCATGAACTATCAACTAATGAGGTTCAAGAATTCACTCCATCTTCATCTACCACCGATGCATTTTGTACCATGATGAAAAGGTATGGGTGAGCTGTTGCGCAGCGTATACGGCTTCAGCCAATGAGCTCCATGTGCCAGTTTGCCCCACAATATTAGCGGGAATTTTATATGAAATATACCAAATTTATCGGCTTGTTACCAGTCATTGAAACATACAATTGAAGCGTTTTTTACATTGCATCATTTATTTCAACTACTCCTTCATCGTGCTATTTTTGTTTGGTCACCGTTGAAAATTGTCACTTTGAAATTGTCATTTTCATAACGTTTCTCCGCACTTTTCGTTTTCCGTGGATCATGGCGGCGAGCGTCTGACCCGGCTTTACAAACGAAGTGCCCGTGTTGCAGTTACCTATGGTTTGTGACGTATCCGCTGCTGCGCAAAACGAGCAAAAAATGGGGGGGGCGGACCAGCTCACCCATGTCATTTCATCATGATTTGTACGAAGAAATTAAGTAGGGAGTAGCGGCACGACGAGGCGTGGCAACAAACGACAGCAATATGGATCTTCTGCGCATCCGCATGCACTCATGCACAGAATAACGATATTAGGTAGTTTTAGCCCCACACGTTATGCACTAACAGTCATATGACGGACCTTGAAGTCATAACGACCTTATACCTTCATAAATAGTGCACGCCTGTAGGAGTCTCTACGGTCACCTTTGAAACAGCAAACTGATCGCCTGAAAACAGGAAAGGTTCCATTTTTCCAACTCTGATAAACCGATTCTCGTATATGAGGTAATTATAATTATTCCTTACCAACTCCACAACGCTGGCAAGAATTAACGGAAAATTTTAGAAAGGTGACAATCAAGAAATTCGCTAATAAGTTGAAATCATATATTCGGTTTAGGTTATGCCTTATGCTCGTAACGAACGCTGTTTTAAGATATTCCCCACAGTATCAAGAAAAGCCAATTCAAAATTCCAGACTGCATACTCATCTGCAAAACCTAAAACTCCCTGCACAATGTAAATTTGTTATACTCTTGACTCGTATCGTAGTTTAAATATCTCACCACTAGCCTACACTCTTTCACACATTATGCAAATTCTTTGATCAACAATTGAAATGTTTCTTTTGTTATAATGCATAATGGAATGTCACTGTTGCTAAAACTTCTGAGCGTTGTTCATTACGACCATATAAAGTCATTAGTCACGTGATCAATAGCGTTTAAGGACGACTCCTTACGCCTGAAGCAAAAGCTCCCTAATGCTGTCGATTACTTACGCTATGCCGTGCTTCAAATCTCTGTTAATTTCACACGGCGAAGGCAAGGTGGACACGACGGATAGAACATATCTAATACACCACTCGTGAAATAAGAAGTAATCAAGTTCATGAATTTTCTCTGTATCAGCCAATTACAAAATTGTTTTTGCTTCATCCTGGAGTCTGAATAATGTCCATTGACCACCAACGACCACAACATAGTGGTACATTGCATTTTTACACTCTGTAAAGTGCCAAAGTTAAGAATAAAAAAGAAACTGCGTCCAAAAGGGTCTGTATATACGTGACGTCTACGGTCTCGGCCGACGGTCTTCCCGCAAAGGCGACCTGTGGGATAAATGCCTCGGGAGTGAGATTCTAATCTCCCATAGGTTCCCTTCGCCGTTAGTATACAGTAAAACCTGTCGTACAGTAAAACCTATCCGTAATGGTTCCGGTGAACATTGCCCGTTAAGATATTTTCCCCAACTAATATCTCCCATCAGCGGGACACCGCCTCCGACGGGACAAGCTCTAATCTTCCCACTGGCCTCCTGCCATGTGTGGTAGTGTAGTGTATGTAAGTGGGTGTTACGGCAGAGAATAGGGCAAGGAGAAAAAGGAACGATCGCGCGCATTCCGTGGTTCGTTTGTTAGAATACTGCGCCGGCATTCGCCTGGTGTTGATCTGAAAAACCACGGAAACTACCGATCAGAGCAGCCGGCCGCTAAAATTCTTCTCCTGACCGCGTCTGAATTCGACCTAGCTTTGAAGCTGGGGTCGAAAATCCTGCCGCCGCGCCGTCGGGATTCGCCCCAGGAAATGCCGGTCCGAGGCACTGCAGTGACATCAATTGATGCCCTGAGCCACCTAAGCCTGTTCCGCGGTAGGCGTCACTATACACCAGTTTTCACAGAGCTGCGTTTGAAGGATATCAGATATTTTGTGTTTTTTCCAACCGGGACCTTACACGACACTACAGTGACGTCATAATGGGGGCGTTCAGCCTTCCGATTGGACGACACCGAAACAGCTGATATCCTTCGAACGCAGTTCTGTGAAAACAGCAGTATATGGCTTGCACGTTTGGAATTCCGTAACTGCTCTGCAACACAGCGTGGGCGCCGCCCGCCCCGCAGCCGTCCGGCGGCGGCTGGCGTCCGGTGTCCCGCCGCGGTAGCCCGGCCGCGGCCCAACAGCCCATTGTCCCCGGAGCTTTCGTTTCCCGGCGGCGGGGGCGGCGGCGCGAAGCGGGGGAGGGGATGGGTGGGCGACGTTACGTTCCCACCGCCCGCGGCCGCCCCGACCCTCATTGTCGCGAAGGCACGCGAAAAAAACAAGCTGGCTCTCCGGCGGGCGAGCGACAGTGATTCAAAAGTGAAAACGAGGGAATTGTTTTGTTTGAGGTGGGCGTAAATCCTCCGGGCGGTCCGCGCGCGACGCAAAAGCAGCTTCATGTTCCCAACTCTCGTCGTGGCCGCATTTATTCGAATAACCCTGGTCGCCACTATCGTAGTTGAGGATCGTTAGGCAGGTCTGGAAGACTTTTCCGCCATCTTAGTGCAACATCCCAACATTCCTTTCGAGATATGGCTGAAAATTTTTGCAATCATTATCATCAGCAACATGATCTAGGTCTGGAAGCATGTTCTGTCATCTATAGATCAATCTCCCCATCTTCTTTTAGGCCTAACCTTGAGTTATTTTCCCAACGTCAATGTGCAGTTAGTCTAATGTACTATTCTGTCACCCTGGGGCAACATCTGTCTTTTAGGACTATGTATACGATTTTCTGGTAGAATGATATTCCAGTGTCAGTTTTCATGTGAGAGGCAATGTTGTTGATCTTGATCTCGTATTAAAATACATATGGAGAGTCCTGAGGGTAGGTCGGTAAAGATTCCTACATTTCGACCCTGTATTTGGCCTGCTTCAGGGCTCTAGGTTTATGTACATTAATGGACTTTTCTGATCTATCCCCACGACTCTCAATATATGCTATTAAAGCCATTCGCTCTTTTCCTTATCTGTGAGTTCCACAGGATATAAAATTTTCGATTGTTTTCTGATTTCTGGGCTCTTTGCCTGATTTAAGCAATTGTAATGATAATTTGTTGTTTCCGGTTGTGGCAATCACAGTGATTCCACACTTAAACATTGGGGATCGCGAGCAGAAGCCGAACGTGTTGGACCGGCTGAGGTGGCGCTCAGGGCATCAACTAATCTCACTGCAGGGCCTCTGACCGGGAGGTCCTAGAATTCCAGATCCGATTCTCGACACTAGCTACATAGTTAGATCGAGTTCAGCCGCTGATTGGAGGAAAATTCTAGCTGGCTGCTCTGATCGATAGTTCTCCATGGTTTCTCCTATCAATACCAGGCGAATGCTCGAGCAGTACCCTAACAATCGAACCTTGGACCGTGGCCGATCCTTTCTTGCCCCATTGTTATCCTTTACTTACACTTACATACACCTCACTACTACACATGTCAAGAGACCAGTCGGAAACTTAGGGCTTGTCACGGCTGGGGCGGTGAACCCCTTGTGAAAGATACCTGGATGGGGAACCCCCTGCAAATGGAAGTGTAGGTTGGCGTCTGATATCGCCGTCCAGCAGGGGAAGAATATCGCTATCTCCCGTGATAAAATCATGCACTATACGTACAAGACTTACGACCGGGGCAGTTAAAGCGCTCGGAACGAAATAATCAATCTGAATGTATTGCTTGTAAACGTGCAAACTTCCTGTAGATGCTGAAGCCTAGGGAATATGATGCTCACTTCCAGATAATTTCCTTCTCAACGATTTCGTCAGGAGACTCAGTGCTGTTTCGGAAATGGTCAAGAAGTTTGGCTTTCCATTGACATTTTCTCTTTGTGCCAAGGAACTCGATTCTTCTCGAAAAAGATTAGGATCATGAAAGTTATTCATGTAACTGACTTTTGAGAATGTAATGAGGTAATAATCCTTGCAAATTTCACAATTTAGAATGTGTTCATCTGGTATTAAATTGTTTTGGTAGCTTTTCAGCAGATTCTGTTTTTTTTCTAAAAGCGCACACGTTAGAAACCAAGGAGGTGGTCGTGAACCTAGAAGAAATTCTAATGGTACTGGCTTTATTTTCTAAAAATAAAAAGACCTTTGAACCAGTATTGATGTTGAACCACTTCAAAACACCATAAATAGTAATACATCTGCTTACGAAAAATGACCATAAATTACGTCGACCAGCAAATTATTGGCACATACAAAAAACAACCACGAATGTACTATTTCCTTGAACACAGGAAAGGCATCCGATTACATTACGTTCCGGTTCTGTTAAAACAGGGGTGTGTAAAGAAAGACAAGACATACTTGAACGTCGTCCGGTCAAGCGGTATATCCTGTCTCCGTTTTCCTCTCTTGTGAACGCGGGTTAGTTTGACCTGACGAAATTCGCTGCGTTTGAAGTGCTATTGCGACATTGCCTTCGAGTCAGCAAAGTAGCAGTTAGTGTCTCCATTCTTCTCCTGACAAACGAACAAATTTCACAACGCCTACCTTCTCTCGCGGAACGACAAAATGGTCTTTTCTGCGAGATATGCGCCGTCGTGAGAGATGAGAATGGCGTTAATGAATTCAAGGATAACTCGACAAAAGGGAAATATTACATCGTGATTGGAGATGTGAAATTGCCAGTCATAAAACTTTTGGCAACAGCGTGGATATGATCTCCATTTTCAAAGAAATGTATGCCTTTTTATTTTAAAAGACTGTGGTTTTATTTTATATTTTACTTCACAGTAAATCATGTTTTGTGTGTATATAAGAATGAGATTTTAACGGAACATTACAGGCTAGTGCGCTAATTCTTAATTACGTGAACAGAACCCATTCATCATAAATAATTATTTGAATAAAATACAGAAATAATATGAAATTTGTTTCCAAATATAGTATTCTAAACTGCCATTATTAGGACAGTTTAATAAATTGGTATATTTTAAGTAATTTATAGCAAGGATACGTAAACAAATTCGTGAAGCAATGTATTTTTGTGAATAATCATGATAGGAAGATCTTGCTTTAGTAGGGTGTAATTTTCTAGTAAAACTTAAGGTGATTAGAGGTTGGAATTTATAAGTTCATTGTTCACTATCAGATCGATCATATTTTGTTTGCTATTCTTCCATTAATAGTATATAGGTGGGAAAATTTCAAACTAGAATGAAGACTGAAAAATGTACATTACTAGCTCTATTGGTAGAGTGTAAAACAACCTTTCAAAATTCAAAATTTATTGCTTATTTATTTTTGAAAATAGATTTTACTACATGGGAGTTTTTTGTTTTTTCTCCCTTTCAAATTTCAAAATTTAAGTAGTACATGACTTAGTGTAGGGATCACAGAATTTTGAAAATGTGCACACAATTCACCTTTCCCCATAGAACGTCATATGCAGTTTTTAACTGTTTTTTTGACGTAAAATAAATAAATAAATAAATAAACCTTTACAAATGCCACTGAGACAGGAACTCATCCTGCGTTCTTTACTACACTACGCCAACTTTTACTGAATAACACATTGGACTTATTTCGAAATATGCCAAAAGCATGGTTCGTTCACGTTGTTTGTTTTTATGCCACATTTACACGAGATATTCTCTAGGACGTTTAATAAAATCCAAGCCTTTGAAGGAGCTCGATACGATACGACAGACGATACGTCAAATCTTCACCACGTATTAGTAAATTGGCCGGATAGTGAATATGAAGCATGTAAAAAGTGACAAAGTGTGTGCGATGCATTATGTTCTTTATAGGACTTGACAAAGAAAAATAACATCTACTATAAAATCATTGCTTTAGAACGTTTTGACGCAGCCGTCTGGGACAACTGACCAGGCAAAAGCATTTTGACGGAGAACAAAAAAACCTGACACATCTCAAAAATGGTCATTTTGCGGGATAACGTTTTATTCTAAGCCCAATCGCTTATTTCGTGAAAAAATGAGAATATTTTCAAAGGGGATATTCCGCATGCTTTGTGAACTATCTTGAAAAAATGTTACATTTAAAAATACTGATTTTTGAACCTATTTCTTCACTTAACTAAAAAATGATATTTGGGGATGTGTGACTTTTGAATGCGCCGACGCTGTGGCTAAACCATTCAAACGTCATTGTGGCCAACAGCCCCGCCATTACAAATGACTTAGTAAAGTCAATATTTTAGATGTACAGTAGTAATGGCTGGCGTATGCACTTGCAAGAGCATACTGCGTTTCCAGGTCACTGTGCTTCTCAGTGTGGCTACAAATGAGTCCGGATGCAGGGAGTAACGCCCCGAGGTAATTGATACATGAATGTGCATTATTTTATTATGCACAAAATTATCAAAACTTTAACACTTTCATGGATAGTGTGCCAAGTATGCTAATTACGTTTCCAACGACGGGAAGAAGATGAATATCATCGGATATTCAACATCATAAGATTGTTTTAATATTGCCTGTCACCGGAATCCTGTTACGATGTCCTTGTCCGACATGACGGTCTCTTCGATTTCAGAATGACATCAAAGGTGAATGGACTGAGATCAGAAAAATAGAAGTTGCCTGAGGCAATCTACTCCATTGTGTACGATCGCTATTCTGTGATGTCTACATTTCTTCTGAACAAGGCTGTTATCACACCGACATTTCTTGAGTTTTGTCTAGCTTTCTTTGCTCTCACACGCCATCTCTGATTAAGTATTCCTGGCGAAGCTATTTATCGGGCGGTTTGTCATCAGCGAGCCAGCCCCCAATCAGATCACGTTATCACTGAGAATGACCATCAAAGGTGTGGATTCAAAATATTTTAAAAAAAATTAAAACGTTTTCCATTAAACGACGACCTATCAGCCCGGAAATTATCCCTACAAAATCATTGATGTTCCTGAGTTAATTCATTGATAGTTTCATTGATAGTTGATTCATTCATAGTTTGTTTTACGGTTATCACTTATTTCAGGCATCGCCTGCTTTTATAAATGTCGTTTTCTATTTCTTCAGTCAAAAGAGATTTGAGAATGTGCTATTTTTCAAATTTTTGTTTTGATATTTTAATGAAGTGTTGTTTGTTTAAAAGCCACGATAATTTTGATTTTCAAGTTAAAATACTTCTAAAAACCTCACGTTTTCTATAAAAGAGTAAAACATCACCAACATTATCAATTTTGACGAAATAATTACTATGAAAAGGGTTTCGAGTCACTCGAGACGATTGAAAACTCACAAGAAGTGTTTTGTATTATTTCAGGCCTTAGGTCAGGAGTCAGGTACATTTTTCTTGTCGGATATATTTTCAAAAATACTCGGCAAGGGGCCATTTTTTCTTTTATCGCTATTACCGGCCACGTTATTTGAACATGCACCGACTCGTATCTCTGTCGGAAAACACTGCTTCGAGTGCCGCCACGAGCGAGGATGTTGGTCCACGAATTCCATGTAAGCTGTTGTATGCTTTGTGTCGTGCTGGCCTCACAACCACCAGATGTGTGACATGGGTATGGTATGAAGAAAACTGCCCAGAGATGGTGGATAACAAGCGTCAGCTGTAAAACGCCGAGTGAAAAAGTAATGACAATTCCGCTATGTCCTGTTTTAGAAGAGAATGAGAAATTTACGTTTGGTGTCAGAATAACTTTCGTGAATTATTCTAATTTTCTGTATTGTGCATCGCGACAATCGTATTCGTTTTTTGTAAGTCATTTGAATTGTTGTGTTATTAACGTTTCATACCTAGAGCGTTTGAGTGTGTGTAATTGCGAGTCCTTACGTGAAGCTTTGAATACTGGAAAGCCCTAGGTCCACACTGCTAGCTTATTTTCACCCCAGGAAACTCGACAGAAGCGACTCCTGCCTGGATGAGAATTGTGAAGGCCGACTGTACTAATCTCTTTCCATGATTCAAACATCATAATCTATGTATCAACAAACTCATATATTTTGAAAATTATTTTGTAAATTAAAATTAAATATTCTAGTGAATGAACTAGGATGGTAAATATATGTGAAAACTAAAAATTCAGGACTCTATTATTTGAGAAAAAATTGTTTTAAAATTTCTTCTGGACATTTCTGTTCATAAATCTTCAAATGTTAGGGACGTATTAACTATTCTAGTTCATTCTGGAGCAAATCATGGGTTACATTCTGCAAAAAAAGAATTATATTATCCTTAAGTGTTACTTCCACGATTTTCTCTGATTAGTTTCGGGCGGATGTCGGTACAGTACATTAAACAACGGGCCATGGGCCGCGCGCAATCCTTCCTTCGCCCCCCTAAACCAACTCCTATCCTCAGAATCGGGTGGAGGACAGATCTCCCATCCTCATTTGCCTCATCCTCATGATCTAGAAAGATTTCGACAGTACTACGCGTACGCGTATATCAGAGAAATTTCTAGATCACCTGTGTCATTTGTTAATAACCCAAGTGGAAAATGATATTTTATCGTGGATAATGATACCAGTAGTTCCCACTGGGTCAGTAGTGGCCACTTGAGCACTAAATTTGAAAAATAAGAATTGGAGGCCTCTGAATTGCTAAACGTGGAGTTTGTGCCTTTTAGTGGTGAGGATTAGAATGAAGAATATAATTTCGCTTCCACACTTTTATATTTAAAGAATTAGCGGAAAACATAATAATATTGGCATTGAAATATGTGACACGCAAGAGGAATTTTTGAACCTTTTTGTTTTCAATCACGTTAAGGCGTAGAATATAGATTGGCCATTACAGTGTCATACGTCTGAACACTATCAAAATCTTGCAGTTTTCTACGGGCGACAACTGAAACAAAATAGTTTTGGAAATAAATTTAAACAAAATAGAACAAATGAAAATTTGGTCATTTTAGACAAGGGTTGTATTCAGAAATGTTTATCGACATTAAGTTTGACATAATAAATTGAGAACTATATCTCAAGAATTTTAAGAAAACTACGAACATTTTCTTAGCTATGGCTACTAAGCTTATCTTTACCGTATACCATGTATTATATGTAAAAAAGTTCGTGTTTGATCCTAGAAAAATATTTTTGACGTTGTAGGCATATCGTCTTGTGCATATCGACTGTTATAATAATGTATTTATGCTTTTTATTTCGACATTTGCGATGATTCCACTTAATACGGATGGCTCTTCAGGGAAATTCCATTGTATTTACCCAGCGGGAGCGTCTGTCTTCTCTTTGCACGACCTCGCCTCCAAGGCTGTGCCGCCGGGCCGCACCTCCGGGCCCGGGTCCGTCCGCCGATCAAAGTACCGTAAATCCCACAAAGAGTGAATCGCATATGCATTGCATTTGCCAGGCGCATCTCCTAAAGACCGCTTACATACCTTGAAGAATAACGGCATACTGCAAAGATCAACCGTAACTGCAGAATAAGCCACATCATCATCAAAGAGCAATTAACTTGTCATCGTCCGTCAGGTCCTCCCGGCTTTATTTGTTGATCAGCTATACGACTTCCTCTTTCTATCCTTCAAAATCGTCTCCTCTCTTTTTAGTTCAGACCTTTATATAAAATTATGAAACCGTTAAAAGGAGCTCGGTTACAAAAAGGGAAAGAGTAAGCTGTTCATTGCCACTGCCATGGTCTTTTCGGAGTGATAACATAAAACATCAGCTTTTTCTTCTACAGTTTCTTATTCAACTTTTTTCTTTCGCCGCTGACATCTTCGGCACTGTCGATTAATTGGAGTCGTGGCCTGACTTCCACGTACTCGAAGTACTAAGTTAGTTCAGCCCAATGAGCTGCATTCAAGGCTTCGCGACCCCAAAAATTGCGAATTGATTTACGAATCTGTGGTGTTTGTCAAAAATGACTTACTAAAGGGCCGGAATAGTTTTTCAGCAAAGGCCGATGTCTATAACTATAACACTCGACGTAGTAATTATATTCATTAGATGACAATTCACGTACACTGCATGTACATTATTTTACAACACTTTGCCAGATGACATTAAACGATTAAATTTGATAGAAAAGTTTGAATTCCAAATAAATTCGTTTATCCTGCATAACTGTTTATATACAATTAGAGACTATATGGAGCGTCAAAATGAAAGTAACATTAATTTTAACAGTGATTTTTAATGTATTATTTACCATTTGGACTATACAATTCTAAACAACCTCTAATAAGTATTGTACCGCAGCTTCCGAGTCAATGACTTCCCATCTCGATGAGATTTTTCGTCCAGTTGCCCTGATCGATTAAGCAAATGCTGATACGGCCCCTTGTTCTGCTTCTGGACATAAATGTAACTTCATTATCTGTACACGTCTTCTAGAATTCAGTGGGAAATACAATTATTCAAATTATAGTTTCCATGTTGTCGCGGCAGGAAGTATTATTCCTTCACAAAGAACACAATGAGAGATAAGAGTCCAAATTTATTGCTGATTTACCCTTGAAAATAGATTTTATTACATCGTAAAGAATACTTTGTTTACAATCCTTGCACAAAACGTTCATTTCTTTGTGTATTTAAAATTAAAGTAGTATATGTCTTACGATAAGAATTATGAAAACGTGCTCAGAATTCACTTCTCCCGCAACACATTTTCAACTGTTTTTGACGAAAAATAAATAAAAATAAAAATGCTCGGGTGATCACCGGGGTTCTTCCTCACCTAACTCCTTCCCCTTACCCTGCCGCTCATTACTCTCTGCGGGCGGCCCGCAGCACCATATTTTTTTTCCTAGGTCTTTTTCCAGCCGAGTCGGTTACCCTTTACGTCTTGGTGAGATGCAAAAACAGACACACACACGCGGGCTACTCTGATCTAGGGTCAGCAGATCGTGAGGTCTCCCGCGTTAACACATACATGAGAGACAAAGGACAAAAAAAGACGGGACTCGAACCCGCGGCCCTTCGGACCGAAGGGATCGGGAAGGGTCGGGACATGTTCTTAGCCACCTCGGTCATACCATAATAGCCCCATAATGATATTGCGATTTCTGTTGCAATTCTGCGAGCGTTTGCTGCTTGTTCCCGAAAACAAGCTGAAAGAGGGAGTACTGACAACCCTGTAAGCGAAACTAACAGAAAAAGAAAAAAAAAGGCTTTGCTGACGAACAACATGAATTCTCTCGCATACATTGTCTGGTAACAAATATTCCAAGTCCGAGAGAACAGTTTGAGGTAAGGATGTCACGTTGGCCGGGCGGAGGCGAACCATCTGTTCAGAACTGACCTCACGTAAGTTTGCGCATGGCCCCGGCTATCCGTGTGTCCGCAATTATCCTGGGCGGTGTCCCTTCAGCCACTGTTTAGAGCGGACATGGGCTCAATATTTCTAGATGGTGACGGGAGAGGTCACACTGCTCTGGTCTAAGGATGAGACAAATGCCGTCTGCCCCAGCGACCGGTACTCGCCGCCCACCTCGCGGCTGCCTTGCGCCCTGCTCGCGCAGCGCGGTCTGTCCTTCGCTGGCGCTCCGCCCTCTAGATAGAAATCCAAATTTAAACTTATGATTTGAAATGAGCCGGCCTGGATGGCCGAGGTGGCTAAGAGCGAGTACCAACTCAGCGCTTCGGTCCGAAGGGTCGCGGGTTCGAGTCCCGCCTTGGGCATGGTTGTTTGTCCCTTGTCTTTGTATGTATGTGTTGTCGCGGAGGGCCTCGCGTTCTGCTGACCCCAGATCAGAGGAGCCCGCAAGTGTGTTGGTGTCTAGTGTATGGTCGAATATGCGTCCCATCGGGACGTAAAGGGTAACCGGCTGTCGACTGGATAAAACCCTAGAAAGAAGAAGATTTGAAATGAAAGTAAGTATTCTTATTTGTATTTTTTTCTTGACTTGATCTCCTACATATATGTTTATTTATTTCTGTGATGGCTTGTAGAAAAGCAAATTAATTCTTCAGGTAACAGAAGAATAAAATTTGTGTTCCTGTTCCACAATGGAATTAATTTATTTATAAATCAAATAAGATAAGTAGAAAAGGAACAAAACAAATACTTAACTAAACTAGAACTTGATATGAAGCTGAAACTAAAGATTTAGGATACAGTGAACACGATGCACAAATACTTGCCATTATAAGAAATGCAAACACTGACACAATAAATAATAACATACATTTATGCAATGATTACTTGCTACAGGAGTCATGGGACGCATAATACTGTCCATAAAAACGATAAATAAAATTATTTTTTTAAACTTTTCATGTTATTTTAGCACATGCTTTCCGCTTCAAAAAATAATCATTTTACGAAAACGCAATTCTTGGTTAGCAGTTTTTAACTGTTTTTGGCATAAAATAAATAAAAGAACAAATTCACATTTTACTTTAAATCACTGGTATGTATTAGAAAGTAATTTGGTCTTTCATTAATTTAAATTACTTTACCACATTATCAGTTCCCTAAAATTTTTCGTTTTTGGTGGAGAGTGCATTTGACCTGGTCTGTGCTCACATTATTCATCCTTCTACCTCTACGTGTGTGACCTTGGTCCCGCGTGTCAAGAGTGCACTTGGCTGAGCGTGCGCTAAATGATTCCAAGGTGGAACCTGCCGCCATCGTGCAAGTAGCACTAATGAATAATTATATTTCTTTAACAACCTAAAATTAATTTAATCTGTTATTAATGTATCATAATTATTATAGATTTTGGTGTGAAATAGTGAGAGTACAATGCCGTACGTTTGTAATTTTAACAAATTGATACTGGAGATGTATACTAGTGCAGTGATTTTAGTAGAAAATAAATGATGAATTATCTGAGAGAGTAACGCGACAACGTAATAACTGAATGATCCAAAAACCAAATGTAATACAAATGAGTCCAAGTAAAGATGAATTTGTTCTTTTCTTGTTATATCAATTGATTGCCCATCAAAGGCATTCCATTGTGGTATGGAAACAAGTTTTATTCTCTTGCTACCGACATTAGTATCAAAAAATTACTTTGTTGTGCTTTATATAGACACAGATGCATATGTAAATAGGAGATCAATGCAAGAAGGCAATACAAATAAATAGTTACATGAAACACCCGAAGTTTCAATTTAAATTTCTATGTAGATAGCGAAGCGCCAACAAAAGACAGTTTCCGCCTTCCCCACAATGTAGCTTCTGAGAAAATTTAGAACCACATTTTACTACAGTGTCTTTCCGAATTATAACTTGTATCATTGCATCCGTCCCCTCGAGCAATTTATAATGTTAGTAGAAAATTATACTTCCATTTCAAAAATCTCAGTTATTATTGATATCTCTATAATTAATATTTAAAAATGAAATAAAATTGATACACTATAAAATGAAAAGTTTTATTTCCCCCATAATCTACTACAAGTTGGTGCAAACAGCAACTCGATATCTCAAATCGTTTCGAAGATACGTACTGTAGCCAACGTACATGATCCACCTGTGTACACTGAAACATCAGTGGAAGGACACCAACTTTGTCTCTCAAGATATATTTGTAGGTGTGTATTAAATGTCTTTCAAGGTCCGTAATCATCTTTCATTCTCAACATTTGCTCACCTAGCAACCTTCAACTACTGGCAATTGCATAAATCTTGTTATCAAGTTCGGTTGGTGGAACCAAAATGTATTTGACGGACCTGGATCGAGGTGACTAAGAGAGTGTACTGACTCTGCACTTATGTCCGAAATACTGCGGACTAGAATCCCACTTTGGCTTGGTTATTTGACTCTTGTCTCTCATGTATATGTTGTTGCGGAGAGCCTCGCGTTCTGCTGAACCCAGATCAGAGGAGCCCGCAAGTGGGTTGGTATTTGGTGTATGGTCGAATATACGTCCCACCGGGTCGTGTAGGGTAACAGACTGTCGGCTGGAAAAAAACTAGAACAAATGTGTTTGAGGAAAGTGTAAAGAAATCTTACATTTCTTCCACTTTGCATTGAATCTATTAACTAAATTCGATAACCGTTCTAACTGACCAGAAAGAGTTGTTCCTAACAGATTAACTTATTTATTGTTAATTGGTTATTTAAAGTCGCATTAACATCTAGGTCATTAGCGACCACTATTGGTGTTAACGGTATGGTAGCTATAAAGATGGAACGATATGGTCATGATAAGGGGTGAAAGGACGAACACAAATACAACCATGCCCAAGGCGGAACTCGAACCCGCGACCCTTCGGTCCGAGATCATTACGACACTACTGCCTAAGCGATCTCGGCCACCGTGTCGACTAACTTAATTTGTTGTAGAGAAACTTCGTCTGTTGTAACAGTCTATGGTAGAGTTACAACTGGTATGCAGAGCAATAGCGTATGCGTAACGATAAGCGATGGAGCTTGATACGGGATATACGAGATGATATTTCTGTTCATGTGCTTGTTTAAGTTTCAAAAAAGTAACTTATCAAGATACTCGTATATAAAAAAACTCTAGCGGTAGTTTATCAGATATTCACAAATACACGGCACAATCTCTTTCGTGCACACTGATGTGTTCGAGAAATGTGCATAGTCTGTCGAATTTGGAGCATATACCCTCTTGATGTATGGTTAAGGCTGAGTTTGTTTGCACAATCGGTAATTTGATTCAGATGCTCTAAAAGAGCCACTCTAGACGCTATCTAGTATTGAAAAGTAGTGCATGATTCAGTACGCAGGGCAAACTCCTGTGCTCGCTTGCTTTTAAGGAGTATGTGCTCAGAATGCGAAGCGGACGCAATGGGGTGTGACGCTATCTTTCTCGTCTCGTTGCACCTTTCTCTACATCGCTTTGGCAAGGACGCAGAAGTCCAGTCGACTGCTAAATGACAGCCGACGCTGCTCCGGGAGTTGAAGCGTGTTCGGTAGCATGCGGTAACACTACCTCATGAACTTAATAAGAATAATTTTCAAAACCATATGATTATTATTATTATTATTATTATTATTATTATTATTATTATTATTATTATTATTATTATTATTATTATTATTATTTCGCCATATTGGTAGCACGCGAACCTGCACCCAACCGGGGCTCAGTCATGTTTATCGAGGGTAGGTGTACGTGACTTTTTATAGGGCGGAATCAGAATTTTTATGCTGAATACGCTTTTATGCCCAGGGTTGTTAGTCCTTGGAGAGGGGTGAAATGATAATGATAATGAATGATGAAATGAACAATCACAAACATACAAAGACACACAAACACATCCATTCCCGGAGCGGGACTCGAACCCGCGATCCTTCGATCCAAGACCGCACTACTACCTTAGCGATCTCGGCTACACGGTTCGACAATATTATTATTATTATTATTATTATTATTATTATTATTATTATTATTATTATTATTATTATTATTATTATTATTATTATTATAACAATATTGCAGAAATTGAAAGTAGGCAACATCTGGCCTTTTAAGAGAAGTCTATGGTTTCGTTAGAAGCCCAGGATCTGGAGAGAATCTAAAAAGAAACAATGAAACAGTTTCTATTTCGACTGAAAAATGCAATTTTTTTTGTGTTTTTTCACCTCTTTTCATACTGCGCCTAACGACTGAACATCCATACTCAGCACGTCACTGCATGTATCACACTTGACCTTGTGTAACAGTAAGGGTTCAAGGAAGAGGATACCCGCCTCCGATTCTTATTTGCTCTCACGTGGTAAGTTATGAGACAGACCTTCTTTTTTGTATTCTGTAGATCAAGTCCTGTTGTACTAACATATCCGATATTATGTTATTGCAGTGTTCGTGAAGATACTTTTTGTTAAAATAATTTATTGCAGTATTTTATGAAAGCATTTTATTTGATGTTCTTTGAAGTGTGCTAAGTTTTGGAAAATCTTTTCGTGTGGATTTATTCAACAGCATTTTTTCTACTACAAGTCACTAATTCTTAATTACGTATTTCAATGCAACACGTATTCTTTAACACTCTCACAGGATGATCCTTGTATTACTACGCTCTCCTTAGCAATTATTAGCAGCAAGCGGGCCTGGATTCGGACTCCTTTAGACATCGGACCGGGAGAGGTGGATCGAAGCATCAACTGATATCACTGCAGTGCCTCTGACGGGAAGGTCCTAGGTTCGAGTCTCGACGTCAGCAGAATTTTCGACACTAGCTTGTCAACTAGGTCGAATTCAGTCGCTGTTTGGAGGAGAATTCTAGTGGTCATCTGCTCTGGTCGGTAGTTTTCAGTGGTTTCTCCGATCAACACCCTACGAATGCCGGAGCAGTACCGTGAAAAACGGGCCACGAATCGCGCGCGATCTTTCCTTCCTCTTCTTTGTCTTATCCTCACCCCTTACTTATACTCACACTAACATTCAAAACACTACCACACATGCCGGGAGACCGCTCGGGAGCTTAGAGCTTGTCACGACTGGTGGGTGTCCTGCTGGTGGGAGATAACTAGTTGTGGAAAACCCCGTTAGCCGACGTTAGGTCGGCGCCGGATCTCGCCAACCAGCAGTGGGGAAAATCATGGCCATCTCTCGAGGAAAAATACGCAATATACTTACGGAACTAATGACCTTAGCAGTTGACGCGCCCCGAATCACTATCAATCAATTTGTAGACATCGGCAGAACTCTCAGGCCACCCATAGCAGTAGGCCGGTCGGTGTGAGGACTTTATTGGCGAGGACTTTAGAGAGAGGCGAGGGCTTTAAGTGAACATCAGACCTCACTTAAGAGTACCTCACACTTTCATTTCTGCACATCAAGTCCGGGCAAGCGTTTCCCATCTGCAGTAGCGAACACTGAGGGTAAGGAATTATCAAGTCAAGACACCATATGTGCAGAAGAAAAGTCTCCGATCAACACCAGGCAAATGCCGGAGCAGTACCCTAGCAAACGAGCCACGGACCGCCCGCGATGCACGGACATGCGCTACACCAGAACGTATGTACAAAGACCAGACGGGTGAACTTGACCTGGTTAGGGAGGAGATATGTGGATGGAGAAACCCGCGCAAACCGGCCTCTAAGTTGACACCGGATCTCATCATCCAACAGGGGGAGAACGCCGCCACTTCCCGAAATAAAATCACTCCGTAAACTTGCGGAACTAACGAACACTTAGATAGGTGTCTACACAAGGCTGATGAAAAATCGTGAAATTTCGTGTTTTTCCGTTTTTATTAGTTCGTATGATCTGTTTTATTCTCTTTTAAATGCTTTGAACTGTATCTTGATACGATTCGTAGTTTTTGAGAAAATAATTGTTTTCGAAGCGAGTGTCATCTGTCAAGCCCTTAGTGAGTGAACTGCAGATGCATTTTCCCGAAATGCGAATTTTCAGCACAATCATGCACTTCAAACGAAAATAAAAAACGATTATACATAGTAATATTATTCTTTTTGCAGCGTGATTTGCTCTAGTGAATGAGCTAGAATAGTTAATATATCACTAACATTTTCTGTTTTATGAAGAAAAATATCCAGAAGAAATTTTAAACGTTTTTTCTTAAATAATTAAGTCTTGACTCTTCAGTTTTCACAGAATATTTACTATTCTAGTTCACTCATTAAAATATTCAATTCTGATTATATTACATGTATTTTTGCCAATTATTTATAAACAAATTGAAAAAAATTGATCTCTAAAAGCATAAAGAAATCAAATAAACAAAGGGAAAAATAGTCCCAAAATTGCAGAATTTTTTTCTCAGGTTCACAGCTACCTTAACCCGCTCGGAAACACGAAATAATCAATCAACAAGGAACGTGACTCTTAAATTTTCTGATTTGAATCCCGGCACCCAGAGGTGACTGGTGAGCATGCATTAACCAAAATATTAAATTGTGAAAAATTTTACAAAATAATTATCAAAATACATCAATATCTTGACATATGATGTTTGAAATAAAACATGCATTTTGCCAATTATTTATAAAAAAAAATTGAAAAAACAAAATATTTCACCTCTAAAAGCGTATATAAATCAAAAGTACAAAGAAAAAAAAGACCCAAAATTGTAGAATTTGTTTCTCAGGTACACAGCTACCTTCACGCGCTGGGAAACGAAAATTAATCACTCAACGTGGAAAGTGACACGTCTCAAAAATTGGGGTTTGAATCCCGGCCCCCGCAGGTGGCCGGTGAGCCTGCTGACCACACCACCACAGGTCGCCCCGTGGCGCCGGGGGGTCGTCGTCCGGCCGGGCGGCAGCGCGGGGGCGGAGGCAGAGGCGCAGGCGCGGGAGTCTCCCAGGCGCCGGCGGAGCTTCCGCGCAGCGTCCAGGCTCTTCCGCGAGTTTCACTTTCCCCCGGCGATGCGCGCGCCGCGGCGCCCGCCAGCACGCACTGCGTCTCCGCGCACGTGTGCCGCCGCTCGGGCGCAGTGGGCCGGCGCGCGCATCTGCCGCTCCGTCTTCACGAGGTTGCCACTTTTTCTGGTGGACGCTTCAGAGTGGAACTCGAAGGAGGTTCGTGATGTAATGATTTACGCGTACTTCTTCCATTGCTGGGGCCCCCGTTCGATTCCCAGACAACTTGGGAGGTGGACAAAGCGGTGTGATTTTTCGGGGTTCTCCAGTTTCCTCAGCCTCTCATTCTGTCATTTTTCTGTCACCATTCACCTCATTATCACTAGCATCTACTCATTTAATCTTTCATGAGCCTCAGTGACCTTAGTATTTTCCCCTAGAAAGTTTCTAAACGTCCGTCATCTATAGGGCCCGGATTTTAATGACCTACAAATCAGCAAAATATGCAAGTATTTATGACCTAAAACCTGTAAATAATAATAATAATAATAATAATAATAATAATAATAATAATAATAATAATAATACAGCCAGTAGAATCCCTTACAGGGCAAAGGCCTCTTCAAGATGGAGGATAGCTCCTTAATTGGAGACCCACAATTAGCTTCATGATTGTGGGATTATTAGATTAACACTCTAAGTTCACACAATTTTAAGTTCATATTAGAGTTCTTTTGTTGGTTCGCAATTCTTCCATTCCTCTCGGTTTCGTGCAGTTCGGGTCCACAGAGCGCCTACTTCCTTCATTTCGTCAGCCCATCTTGTTCTAGGCCATCCTGCTTGGCGTTTGCCGATCCCTGAGTTGTAATGTGACCCAGCGATAATGTCTCATCTTTACTAAATGCCCCGCCCATCTCCACCTCAGTATTTGGAACCAGTGTACTGCATCTTTTACTTCCATTTTTCTGCTGATTTCCGTGATTCTTACGTGATCTTTTATTGATATTCTTAGTATTTTCATTTTCATTTTTTCTTGAGTTAATTGTAATGCTTTCTTTTGCTACTCGGTTATTGAGCATGTCAGAGCGCCATGAATGAGTACAGGGAGAACACAACTGTCGAGTATATCTTTTTTAATTTTTAGCGTTTGATCTTTGCCATTCATATCAAATTCTGACTCCAAAACTTTGCCCAAGCTTGTGATATTCTTCTATTAACTTCTTTGTTTTTACTGTCTTGTAATTAGACCGTTATACACACTCCCCCTACTTAATATTATCTCGAATTAGTTTTATTTAAATCTCATTACTGTTTTCATTAATTGTGTTCTGTTTAAGTTCATGTGTAATCCTGATTCCTCACATTTAACTTGTAGTTTCTTCAACGTAGTTTCGAGTTCTGCTGCTGACTGTGAGAAAAGTACTATGTCATCTGCAAATTTTAAATTTGATATTTTTAACAGTGTATATTTACACCTCGATTTTGCCACTTCAGTTTCTAAAGAATGGCTTCGACAATACAAGGGAACAGTTTTGGGGATAACAGGTCTCTGTTTAACACCTCTAAGCAGTTGGAAGAGAGGTCTTTCTCTATTTGTTTTGATTTCTGTGTAGCTGTGTGTATACAGTTTTGCTAGTAGTCTGATATATTTATTTTGAATTCCTTATATCTTCATTGCTTGAAGAATGCACGGATGTTCTACTGAGTCGAATGCTTTTGCAAAGTCTGCGAAGGCAACATATATTTTTAAATTGAATTCGATTTTTCAAATATTTGGTTTATTGTTTGTAAATGGAGAAATAATGTGACATTATAAATGTAGATCGAACAATTTTACACTATCCATTATTTCTTAAGAAATTAAGCTATACCTGTAAGAACAAAAGGGTAGACATCATTGAACAGAAAATACTAGTAACCGTAAAATACAAAATACAAGTCTACCGTTACCAGACGCTTGCCTGGTAACGGCAGACTTACAGTCGAGAATCAGTCTAGTGAAATTTTTTCGAATTCGTTCTGAACAACTATGTAAAACTATTTACAGGCGTGCGGTTGCCCTTCAAAATTTAATCAACGAATAAATCGATTAGGCTTAGGCATTGTGATAGTGACCATTCCGGTAGGAATCCGAGCAAGCAGAGAAACAGTAGTTTCTCTTTCCGCGAATGCGCGCATTCCAGCCTGCAACGCTTTCAATTCCGCACCCCTGTGCGGCCTTCCCGCTCTGCCATTTGGAGAGAAGCCCATACCCGGCGCGGCGCTACCAAGGGACTGGCTCTCAGAGCTCGGTTTGCCCCTGCTCTGACACGGTTAGTTAAAGGACACAGTAGAATTTTGAAGCGTAGCAGAAGTTTTTTAATTTATTTATTTATTTATTTATTTATTTATTTATTTATTTATTTATTTATTTATTTATTTATTTATTTATTTATTTATTTATTTATTTATTTATTTATTTATTTATTTATTTATTTATTTATTTATTTATTTATTTATTTATTTATTTATTTATTTATTTATTTATTTATTTATTTATTTATTTATTTATTTATTTATTTATTTATTTATTTATTTATTTATTTATTTATTTATTTATTATTTGTCTTGCATCATGAATAATGATTTAATGAGTAGATAATAGCGATAACGATGGAGAAATAGTGGAATAAGAGACGAGGGAACCGGAAAACTCTGCCGAGATGTCTACAGATTCTATATGTATCGGCCGGGCATCAAACCCGGGCCTGAATAGTGGAAGGCCTTTGCCTTTACAATGCACCAGATAATGATATTTAAAATTCACCGTTTTGGTAAATTTCGTCGTAAGGGTTCATTAAACTTTTATTCAAGTGTGAGAAGTACAATTTTTTGTCAAGTGTGAGCCACACCTCTGTCAAGGGTGAGAAATCATGATTTATAGGATCGTTCTGTACGGACGTCACTGAGCTCCAATTTCCTATAAACAATTTAGGACAACGGACATTGTAAATTTAATCACGCATGGACTCATTATACTAACATACAGGATTTCCCATGCCACCACAGGTATTAAGACGGAAGGCAGAGACACGATAAAGGACGGAAAGTATTAACACAAGAGGAAACATATACAACAGCAAAACAGTTGTGAAGTCTGAATAACTGGAGTAGATTCGTTATAAGGGTATTTAAAAGGAAAATAACAAACCCTGAGTGTGTGAAAACTCAAGAGTCTAATTCAATTAACGGTTCCGAATAATATGCTTCTGGGAGAGGTAGGATTGTTGATGAAGAGATAAGAAAGCTTTGTTGTAAAAACGGCCGTGAGCACAGAATGTACGGTACTACTAAAGCAGCAACGATGTAGTTTCGTGGAGTGCACCGCAATTTACCAATGTTGAAAAATGTTGAGGAGATTCGAGATGGGTAAAGAAAGAAAAAGAGAAAAGGTGTATCTAATGGCTAAGCATTATAAGATGCTTTTCGATGTCTATTCCCATTTCCCCAGTATTTTGTGACTAATAATTATGTTGCTGGATAACAAAAGAAAATGAGTTACGGACGTAAGATCTTCTGTATAATTTCTTCTTTCTGGTGCTCTAGGACAATTCAAACCAGTTCTTACGGTACTGCTTGAGTCATTTATGATCATGGGGACCGGCATGGGTGGCTCAGGGCATCATTTGATGTAATTGCAGTGCCTCTTCCCGGGAGATCCAAGGGTTCGAGTCCTGACGTTGGCAAATTTTCAACACTTTCGACACTTTACGTAGCTAGGTCGAATTCAGCCGCTGTCTGGACAGCTTCTCTGATTGGCAGTTTTCCGTGGTTTCTCCGATCAACACCAGGTAAATGCCGGAGCTGTACCCTAACAAACTGACACCGACTGCGCGCGATCTTTCTTTCCTTTTCCTTATCCTTACTCTAACCTCCCCCCATACACACGCTCTCTCTCTCTCTCTCTCTCTCTCTCTCACACACACACACACACACACACACACACACACACATGCCGAGAGACCAGTCGGAAGATTGTCGCGGTTGGGGCGGTGCCCTGCTGGTGGGAGATACCTGGTTGGAAAAAACCCACCATGGAACGGATACGTCGGCGTCGGATTTCGCTATCCAGCGGGAGGAGATGACTGCCACATTTCGCGATAAAAACATGCATTTCACTTGCAGGACTAATTACTCTAGTAGTTGAGCCGGGAATCACTAATCAATCAGTTCATGGGAATTGAGTTCTACGGGAATAATGAATGGGGAATCAAACCCTCTCGTCTGATTCTAAGGGTTGTGGGGGCGAGTGTGACAGGAAGGATCGCACTCGGTTCGAGGACCATTGTTTAACTTCATTTCATAGCATGATTTCCTTAACTTTTTTCTTGTTGACCCCTTAAGCAGAAGGAACATTTTTTATTACTCAACACGTGCAAGTTAAGCAAGTAATTAGAAAAGTAACTGTCCGACAGGCTGAAGGACCATACTACAGTGGTTGTATGTTTTGACTTTTGTCTGTTGACTTGAATTACTGTATCCATGCCAAATATAGTTTGCTTTTTTTCTACAAACTTCAAGTAAACCTCTATAACATGACTACAGAAATTTCGGCTTCCTACGAAGTGTATTGAGCAATTTCGACAACAAATATATACCAGTAATTTCGGCGAAGAATTTGTTAGTGCAGTTAATACAAATTTGAATGAAAATATGCTTGTTAATGCAAGTGTGGATCACTTGATAACATGGATTTCGTTCCACAGAATAAAAACCAAAAGATTTATTTTTCAATTATGGATTTATCGCCTAATACCCAAAGATGTAACCCACAAAATTTAAGAAATGAAATCCTGTTCTCCAGACCTTTCCTTAATCCAGGCGGCAACGACCTTAAACCAACAGACATTGTTCAAAGTCAAATTCAAAAGGACTGCGTGATTTTGGTCCTTATGATATTTATTACACTGTTGCTCGAAATGAACTGAAAACGCCCTTTCCATGTTAACCAACTTTGCATTTGCAACATATGCATTTGTATTGATTCATTGATACAGTAGTTGACATTTACATAATTGAAATGATTGAAGGCGTTGTCATTGTCAACAATAGTATTTATTTCAATAATAGCAGCTTTCGATGGCTTAGCCATCATCATCAGTTTTCTGCTGTTTGGGAGTCACAGAAACGACTACTAGTCGTTTGTTGTTGACAACAACAACGCCTTCAATCATTTCAATAGGCATTTGACCTAAAAAGTCTGAAATATGACATAAATATGCAATTAAAATTAACAATATTTCATTTTCTGTATAAACGTTTCTTGATAAAATTCAAAAGAATCATGCTTGGAATTAAAAGATTATTGTGCAAACCTAATATAATCTATTTTGTGTCGCAGAAGAAATAATTAAAGTAAATATTCACCTTAGTGAAGTACGTAGTATGTCATCCTGCATTTCTTTTGCCTGGTTTAAAAAAATATATCAAGAAATATTGTACATTTGCACAATTATTTTGTCATGCATAGAAAAGAAAAAACGCAATTTGCGATAAGCTCTTTGGAATCAATAAACACTCACTAATAAATAGATTCTATGAAACGATGAAACGATTTAGAGACGTCTCTATTTTAACGAAATATACCAAATATGCGCCTATAATTACAAGAATATGCACCAACAGGAAAATTCGGTCAAATACAAAAATGCACTAACATATTAATCTACATAATCTACAAAACATCAAATTCTAACCAAATGTCAAGAAATTTCACTTAGCTATGCCCTGAAGCAACAAACAAAAATATGCAAAAATCAAAGAAATCCGCTCCCTAACATCAACAAAGTTTGCGTGAGGATAACAGTCAACTTTCAAACAGACGACGTGGACGCCATCGCATGTAACGCAGGCCATTACTTTCCACTTCCGCCCCGTGAGAGCGGTTATCTGATCACTCGGGCCGCGACAGCTCGCAGTCTCTTCTCGTCGGTGAGCAAACGCTATCTCCGCCACTTGCGCTGGTGCTAATCGGTGGGCAGTCGCAAGCACGTATGCCGTTCTAGTGAAGGATTCCTTTCGCCACTGATTTCATGTAGTGATGCCCACTTTCATTTGCACACTTGGTTCTGACATACCTCGAAATCATCACTAATGCACAACATACATGCACAACACAATGGTCAATAGGCATATACGAAATTTTCGCACTGGCTCAGGTAGCATTATAAACGTAAATTACAAATAATACGAGTACAAGAAAGTATGTGCCGTTGGGTCACCATTAATGCTTATAAATTCCTGAACCACATTAATGCTTTTACCACTCAAAAGCAGACTACTGTTCATCTTCTTCTTCTTCTTCTTCTTCTTTTTCTTCTTGTTTTTCATATCTTTCTTCTTTGTTTTGTTCTTCTCCTTCCTGAACTATGCATTCCACGGTTAATTTATGTGAACTTTATTCCGATATATTTTTACGAGGGTAACAAGCAAACCGTATATTTTTTAGAGAGTGTCCTTTCATAACTTGAAGATTTTATGTTCTTTCCTTTGAATACTTAATTCAGAAATGTCTTGAATTCAAATTGCCCATGAACGAGTATAAATGCTATAGACACTAAACGCATTCAATAAAAAACTTTTAGAATATTCGTGTGTTTGTGTAGTGTCAAATCAGTTGAAATGGCTCAGAGCTTTAACTGCTGACACTACAGTGTATCTGACCGGGAGGCCCTACGAATCGAGTCGCGAAGGTGGCAGGATTTTCGACACTGGCTAAATAGTTAGGTCGAATTTACCGATGTCAAGAGAATGTCAGCGGCCAGCGGCTCTGATCGGTAGTTTTCCGTGGTTTCTCCGATCAACACCAGGCGACTGTCGGAGTAGTGCCCCAAACGAACGGGCCACGGACCGCGCGATCTTTCCTTTCTCTTCCTTGTCCGATCCTCACCCCTTACTTACTCACACACTCACATGCACAACACTACCACACATGTCGGAATACCTGTCAGGAACTGAAACCTTGACCTGGCTGGGGCGACGCCTCGCTGGTGGAAGAAATATGGATGGGGAAACCTCTCAAGTCAATGCGTATGTCGGTGCCGGATCTGACCATCTCTTGGAGGAAGAACACAGCCACCTCTCATGATATAACATGTACTTCACTTACGGAACTAATGACCGTTGCGATATTGTAGATTGCGACCATTCCAATAGCCGTTGTCGCGCTTCTGCAATTCGTTTCTTCCAACAAATGTACAGCAATAATAATAATAATAATAATAATAATAATAATAATAATAATAATGATGATGATGATGCCTGATCTTATTTTGCTTTTTCGTTGTTTTATATATTTAGATATTCATCTGCGTATACTTCTTCCAGAATTTCGATTAGCAATAAATAATATTATTCCGTGACAAACGCATCACATGTTCAATCTAATATTAAAATTAACAACATGAGACACGCGTCCAGATCGCCACGCATCCAATGCTTCAGGGGCTTGAAGTATGACAAATCATTAGGTCCCCCTCATAAAATTAAAATATTTTTGGGGGCCCTATCTAGTTGAGCTTGCACAGCAAGTATTTTTCTTTTTAAAATTTTATTTTACATAAAAAAACAGTTAAAAATGTGTGTGACGTGCTATGGTGAGAAATGAATTCTGTGCACGTTTTCAAAAATGTTGTGTTCCCTACTCTAATCCATAGAATTTTAAATACAAAAATAAAATAAGCGTTGGTTTTGCAAGGATTGTTAACAAAAATATTCGCTCCATTGTAATAAAATCTATTTTCAATGGTAAATCAGCAATTAATATGGGCTCTGATCCTTCATCATGTCTTTTGTCAAGGAATAATACTGCCTGCAACGATATCATGGTGAACGATAATTTGAATAACTATATTTCCCACTGAATTCTAAAGTGTACAGATAATGAAGTTACATTTATGTCCAGAAGCAAAACAAGGGACCATCTCAGCATTTGCTCAAAGCAACAGGGAAACTGGACGAAAAACCTGATCGAGATTGGGGTCACTGACCCGGAAGCTGCTGTACAATACTTGTTACAGTTTGTTTAGAATTATACAGTCCAAATGGTAAATAATACATTAAATATCACTGTTATAATTAATGACCTTTTGATGCGCTGTATAGTGTCTAATTGTATAGAAACAGTTATGCAGCAGAAACGATTTTACTTGGTATTTAAACTTTTCTATCGAATTTAATATTTTAATATCATCTGGCAAAGTGTTGTAAAAGTGCTTGTACTCATGCTTAGTTTACCTATTTATTAGTCCACCCCCGCGCGGCTGAATAGCAACTTTTGCCGCAGTAATTTATGGGAGGCTTGTCCCGCTGTGTAAACGCTTTTGAAATTACTTCAGACCCTACTGAAAACTTACTAACGAAATGTGTGTGATTCATTTGGACAAGTTTACCGAAAGATATTCGTCTTCTGTCGTAAGTTATTGCAAGTGAACATGGACTCAAATTCAGTGTTAATAGTTGGCGGTTGGAATGTTTAGTGCCACTTCAGTATTATTACATTGTAAAGGGAGGGTTGTTCAGGAGAACAACAGAAAATTCTATAAAGAACTTTTGCTATTACTGTCCTTTGTTCGAGTTTTCTGTTTCACAATATGGCATCTCACAACACCTCTCACCAATTCATTTCACACGTGCTGTTCATTTAGAAAAGTTGCAGTAGATTATGGCCACCAGTTAAGCTATTAAGGTCTATTAAAGTGATGTATTTCTGTAAACTCCGTTCGTCAGGGCATATAATAATTCAACACACTCGTATAACCTTTACTTAAGTTGTGGTATGCTATGAGCTCTTTCACGAGAACAAAGTAATTTCCTAGGTTTATACATGTGAATGAACGTTCTTTCATTTTCTGTGAAACCTGTGTTTGTCGTAATGAGATAATGAATGTAGTTACGTGGCAATAAACCTGGTATACCGATGGAGGGAACTTTCCTAACAAACGAAGATCGTATGCAATCAGCATTAATTTTAAGGGTAGTTTACACTTTAATATACAAGTGAAATGCCGTAAAACTGTCCATGCCCATCATGTTGTACATGAAAGTCTTGGTTCTAGGTTGTCCTACATCACATCGAGTTCATCCAGAGAAATAGAAAGAAGTTTCTGTTCGTAGTTTCTCGACACGATGTAGAACAAATACATTCGTAGTACAGCGTCATTTATTATACCAATATGACAATACTTATACAAAATATAATAATCGATATGGCGGGTATATTAGTATCATTATCTTATTTTCAGCGGAAATGTGGAATAGGATAATCGATTTTTTTAATTTCGGTTCCTGTGAATTTTATATTCTATAAAATTTACAGGATCGAACTTATAAAAGAATTCTTTTTAACCCGTGAAAAAGTAAATATTGCAGAGACACAAAACAATTTCAATGAAGTAAACTCGAATTAGAAGGATTAGTAAGAATGTGAAGAACCAAACACAATCATGGTTCTAAGCGATCTCTTTTGCTTATAATGTGAAAAAGTTAATTCCCAAAATATCACGAATAAAGCCACTGTGGAACTCACGCTGTAGATACTATAGATTTTTCTCTCATGAATACTCCAATTTTTGGAAATAAAATGCTCCTGGTCTAAATTTCAGCTCATATATTTTTGTTTCATCATAACTTTAGATTATTTCATTTACCTGAAGATGATATCAGTCATATTACGAGGTGTATTACGTATATGCATTAGCTTTACTATAACATAGAAGAGATAAATGTTTTCCTGTCCAAGGTAAAGTTTTTTGTTCTGATCGCCTCAAATTTAATAAGGATACTTCCTACTCGTCGTATATAAATAATACAATTATTCCAATGGGAATTATTCTCCGCTATTTCTGAATAAATCTATTTTATTTTATACATTTCTTTATTCAATTTTGTCACTTGGAAGTAATAAAAGCTTTATAAAAATTGCTTTATAAGATTCCTATATTTAAAGACGGTAAAGTTAGATACTACAAATAAAGAAATAACATTTGTAAGAGTATTATTAAGACAACATTCAATGTTGTTGTCAAAATAAAAATGAGTTACGAATGTCATTTCTTTACTTATAGGCTTTTACTGCCTTTAAACATAGGGATCTAAAGAAATGTTTAGAAAGTAATTCGTATACAGTTATTTTCATTGTAACCATTTGAATTATAGCTTCGGCCACCGGAGAAGTGTGTCCCAGGGCGGGGGGTGGCGGCGGCAGAAGCGTGCGGTGTGGAGCGATGCGGGGCGTGGTTGCGGGCGGGGGGTGGGTGGGATGGGCGGGGCGAAGCAGAGATGCGCGCGCCACGCGCCAATTGCGCAGGCGTGGGTCACGCTCTCGCCCACGCTCACGCTCTGGATGAAACGGAAAGGCTGCGCCGGCGCAGAAAGCGACGCCGCCCCCGCCGCCCGCTCCCCACCCACCCCCCGCGCGCTGCCCGCGCTTTCCACGCCAATTAGTGGGCGCGCCGGAGGCGGCGGCGAAGGATGCGACTTCCCTGCCTGGCGTGCACCTACTCTTCCCTGGCACGACGTGCTGCTTATGGGCGCTCACACCTCAGTACCAGGGACTGGGGACGGCGGGTCATCGTGGTCAAACCGTTCAACTTCGGATAATAAATCAATGGCTCTATTACGATTTTTGAATACGGAGAGGGCTGCAGGTGTTTTTTACGATATCCGACGACAAAGATTAATAAAAAAAATGAAAATGCGTCATGTAAAGAACCCCCAAAAATCAAAATATCCTTTCCAAACTCGAGTTCTATCGGGGAATATCAATTTTGAAGATAATCCTCTGAACGGTTTGGGCACTAGCGTTGGCCACTGACGGACGAACTCACACCCGTACATACTCGTACATACATGTACATACATACATACATATATACATACACAAGCAGGTACACAGGTAAATATTTTGCCGTCATTTATTCGGGATCCAGACGACACAGTGTGTTAGAATAAGTAATTTGCTGACATATAAGGTTAGAATAAGAATAAGTAATGAATTGACATATAAGGTCAGAATTGTCCACGTCTACACCAGGGCTCCACAATACGAAATTACTGAAAGGCTAGACACCGAAGATCACAATAATGAAAATAAAGACAGTACATGATATTACGGACTAAAAGGGGGGGCAGTGGTCCGATGAAGCCGGGTGTCTGTAGGTAACAATATTAACATTTGAGGTGTTGTATTAGGTTTATAATACCAACAATTTCATTATCAAAAGCAAAGTAATAAATACAGTACTGTTAATTTAATCAAGCACACTACTAAATCTGGAAATGTAAACTCCTGTACACTTCTCTCGGGTAGATCAAAAACGGTCAAAAAATGTCGTAGGTCACATTTCCTTAAACTCTTTGAAATTTGAAAATTGGAAATGTTCAATTTTTGTGTATCATCCTACAGCAACAATGTAGAAGATAAAGATTTTTTCCTTAGCAAAATCTGCTCTTCGAAGACGGATTTTTATATATGATCAGGTAAAATTTTTCGAAAATATAAATATTTTATCGTAATTTTGCGTAAAATAAACGTAATTTTTAAACAGGTATTTCTCAAAACCTATTATAATTTTTTCTTTAATTTTTGTCAAATAAAGTTTGCTTGCAGCAATTATCCTGACCCCATTTTCGGTGAAATCTCAGAATTTTCGAAAATTGCTAAAAATTAACATTGCAAAACTACGATATTAATGATAGAATTTTCTAAAGGAAATTTGTTCTAAACGATTAGATATTTAAATAATGTCATGTTGAATTTTTTGGAAAAGTAGTTTTCGAGCAATGTTTGCTTAAATAACGGGAAAATATAAAAATTCTAAAAAACAGCTACAATTTTTTACTTTCAATTTTTTCTCAGATAGTGTAAAGGACTCTGCTAAAGGAAAATGCTACAGATCTCATTTTCGTTAAACTATCTGAATTTTCGAAAATTGTTAATGTTTCCAATAATGCGAGAAAGTATGTGAAGTAGCACTAGTTTATTATGTTTTAAAATTAGCTCATTTTCTAAGGAGTTTTTTGGTCATTGAATCCAAATTTTGAGTTACAAATTTTGACATTTATAATTGCCAAAAATATTATATTTATATTCCAATTTTTTACCACTCTCAAGATTCTTGAGTTCTCTGATTATATATTAAAGGTTAAAAATGTATTTTCTCACAAGACATATGTCTAAAATGCTGTCAACATGAAACTTTTTATGTTAATTCACATTTTTATTTTCACTATTTTTTATTTTTTTGAAATCTCATTTCATTTTGAGTGTCTATTTTGATACAATATTTAAGCAATAGCAATATTATGAATCGATATTTCGCGTCTGAAGAGTTTGAGCAAACAGTCAACCTTTTTCGGATACGTCTGATTAACAAAGTATTCCTTCAAACGTATTTGTACTGAAACATTGCTGAACGCTCGCTACTTGTGTGACTAGTCCAGGGCATTGTCTAAATTAAATAAAAAATAAATTCCTGGGAGGCGACCATATTGAAAACCATTTTGGAACGTAAATATATTAATTCAAGTTGATGTAGAATACACAGACTATCCGTGTTAATATAATCTCCCCATGGAAATGATGACTTATCAAATTAATGTCGGAAAATTGTAGTATACGATTGAAAGAAGACAAAAATATTACTTACAAAACTGCGTAAAAAACGTGTATATTATGTTTCTCTAACATTTAAGTACAGAGTTATTTTAGGTCATATTTCAATCGTCTTTTTCCTGTGCACTTCCTAGTGCACACAGACTTACACACAGACACACACGCACGCACGCGCGCGCGCGCGGGCGCGCGCGCGCGCACACACACACACACACACACACACAAGCGGGCCACTTGCCTGTGGGGTCAGGAACACACGAAGCCGTTCGTGATACAATGCACACAAAGGCAACGGACAAACATTCATGTCACTGAGGGATTCATGTCACCCGTTACCTGACCAACAGATGTGCTGAGTCAAACAGGCACTAAGAGCCTCCACTATCCGACACGCTTAAAATTATTCAGTATCACATTAATGGATATTATTTTAATATAAATAAAAGTAAGTGGATTAGTTAGCTTTTATCACGACAGTTTTTCTTTTTCCTTTCGTTATCAGAGCTATCGTTACGATTGGCTTTACATACGATTTACATTACATATGTAAAGTATCGTTCATAATTCTATTACCGGCTTTGTAACGAACTGTCGTTACGATTTACGTCAATATGTACTTCACATTCATGTCTTCTTAAGAATGAAAATGTTAATGAGGATATCATCATATGATTTTAATACAGCCTTGATTATAACATTAAAAATGGCCATTACTGTCAAAATAACATCTTATCGCTAATGAAAGAATCGTCATAAATCATATCCAGAGGGAGTGAGATAGATGGGATGCAATTGATTCATCTATGGAGCCTCATCGGCGATGATATAATTGTTTTTACATCGCAATTACGTCAGTTTATACTAACAGTTTACACGTCCCTACTCGAAAAGCCGGAAGAGAATGACTTGTTATAAAAAATGAAAACACTAGGCCAGTGCCTGTCCACTCAGTGCTCTGTGACATGGACATCTGCGCTCCTGCTTCGAACCGAGCCGCGGAACGAAGGAAGTACCCGACGCGGCAGCGGGCGCACTGTTCCAATGAAATGGGGGGGGGGATGTTCGCTTGGAAAATCGATAATTACGTTTTTTAAATAGTAATTATTATTTAGAATGTTTATGATTCAATAACAACATGAATATAATAGAACATATATTATTTCATAACTCAAAGCAATACCCGACTCTTCATCATAACCAGTACAGTAATTCCACTTTCGTTCGTCTCTTGGATAACATTTTTGGAAAAGACAGTTTTAACATTTTAGGACAATACTATTTTAAACAATGGCATATAATATGACGAATTAGTTCGTTGTGAAACAATAATTAATGTTAAGAAATAGATAACAAATAGGTATCCGGTAAGGGTCACGGGAGAGAATTTAGACCCCAGTCTTGAAAATTTTTGATGTACATTTTTGTTTGAAAATGTCGTAAATCCTCGTGATTTTCGGTATCTTTTCCATACTCTTCAATCTACAAATTCCTTTACTCATCCCATGATTGCCGTCTATGTTAATTCTCAGAATTTATTTTTATCTCGCAGGTTTCTCTGGGTCACAAAGCTACGTAATGCATCTGTAGGTTGAACTTTTTAACATACTGCAGTTCTTTCGAACACTCTAAACACTTCGCCATTGTTCCAGTATCTAGAAAAGGAAACCTTTCCTCCTAAACCGAAAGAAACTTAGGGGCTAGATGGTTTCCAACTCATGTTTCCTGAAACACCGGCTAAGGTCCATTTCCAAGGTTTTCGTCATCGCAGACCGCCGTCTGCCCCTCCCTCCCACTCCTTTGATAGCACTGCTCCTCCGAGCACCTTCTCACGAAGAGGAAGGGGGCTCTGACTTCATTTTTTCTTCATTTGGCAAACGCTGCACTAGACGATCAGTCTATCAGAGCGGTAGCTCAGTGCATCAACTGATGAAACTGCAGTGCCTCTGACCGGGAGGTCCTTGGTTCGAGTCTTGACGGCGGCAGGATTTTTGACACTAGCTTTCAGCTAGGTCGGATTCAGTCGCTGTCTGGAGGAGAATTCTAGCGGCCGGCTGCTCTGATCGGTAGTTTTCCGTGGTTTCTCCGATCAACACCAAGCGAATGCCGGAGCAGTACCCTAACAAACGGGCCACGGACCACGCGCGATCTTTCCTTCCTCTTCCTTGTCATATACTTTTCCCGTACACACACTTACACTAACATGCACTACACTACCACACATTCCGGGAGACCGGCCGGGAGCTTAGAGCTTGTCCCGACTGAGACGGTCCCCGCTGATAAGGGAGTCCTGGTTAGGGGAAACCCCACTAGCCGACGGTAGGTCGGCGCCGGATCTCGCCATCGAGCGGGGGAAGATCACCGCCATCTCCCGAGAAAAAAACCTGCACTTCACTTACGGGACTAATGACCAAAGCTGTTGCCATGCCCGGAAACACGAAAAAATCAATTAATCACGATCAATCTATGCTGTCTTTTTTTATTTATAAACGTCAAAACACTCTTAAAAATGTATAACGTACAATGGGCAGAAGAGATATGCACTTCTGCCCAGTGTACGTTAGCTATCCGGAAGCTCCCGTCACAGGAAAAACTCCGGATTCTATTTTGAATTTCGTGAAGAATGCCAGATCCACTATTTTCCGGAAAAAATCTTCGAGAAAATTGATTTTAAATCTTACTTCCTGGGGCGAAATTCGAACCGGCAGACACCTGCGGGGCGTCTGCAACGGGGCTGGACGTAGCGTCGTGCCTCCGCGTTTTCGGTGAAACTGTCGAGTAAGGAAAACATCGCTTGTCGCACATTAGAGTAGTTAAATAGTATTAAGTATGTGTAATAATCATTCATTCTATTCAATTTACTTAAAATAAATTTTTGTTGTAAATTCTGACCACGTTATGCAGCGGCGTAACAATGAACGCTGAACAAGAACCAAGCCTTATGGAAATTAACAAAACTCCTGAAGTGCTCGAATTACTTTTAGCACATCTTCAATGTAAATAAGCTTTTTGTGCTTTAGAGAGGGACATATGATAATAGTCCCTTGCAGATTGTGTTCTTTTTTATTTATTTATTTATTTTACGTCAAAAAACAGTTAAAAACTGCGTATGACGTGCTATGGGGAAAAGTGAATGGTGTGCACATTTTCAAAATTCTGTGATCCCTACACTAAGTCATATACTACTTAAATTTTGAATTTCTGAAAGGGAGAAAAAAACTCCCATGTAGTAAAATATCTATTTTCAAGGATAAATAAGCAATAAATTTTGGCTCTTATTACTTCCTGCCGCGACAACATGGAAACGATAATTTGAATAATTGTATTTCCCACTGAATTCTAGAAGACGTGCACAGAAAATGAAGTTACATTTATGTCCAGAAGCAAAACAAGGGGCCATCTCAGCATTTGCTCAATGGATCATGGAAACTGGACGAAAAACCTGATCGAGATGGGGGTCATTGACTCGGAAGCTGTAGTACAATAGTTGTTACAGGTTGTTTATACTCATTTATACAGTTCAAATGGTAAATAATGCATTATGTATCATTGTTAAAATTAATGTTACTTTCTTGTGATGCTCAGTATAGTCTCTAATTGTATAGAAACAGTTATGCAGCAGAAACGATTTCACTTGGGATTTAAACTTTTCTATCGAATTTAATCGTTTAATGTCATCTGGCAAAGTGTTGTAAAATGTTGTTCTTAATACCATGACACGTACTTATAGTCTTGCGGTTACAGTTTCGTTCATTAAAATAAGGAGTTGAGCGCGCAGTTCGAATGGATGCTTTTGGCTGTCATTTTGTAGAGCCCCAGGCTGACCAGTGGATTGAGGAATCTTTGCAGTAGACTCATTTGAGCGCTCAGCCACCATTCCTACAAGGTGTCCGTGATTAACAGTCAGAAATTGGCATCAACATATGCTCTATGTGATGAACAACCAAAAGTGTACTAGTATGGTGTTAGAAGCAAAGAGTAAACAAATGGGTTGATTGATTCAATAATTGTGGTTATTTCGTGTTTCCCGGCGCGTCAACTGCTATGGTTATTAGTCCCGGAAGTGTAGTGCAATTTTCATCACGGGAGGAGGTGGTGATCTTCTCCGGCTGAATAGTGAAAACCGGCGCCGTTCTACACGTCATTTTGCGATTTTCTTTTCCCTAGCAGTTATCTCCCAGCTGCGAGACACCGCCCCAGCCGGGAAAAGCTCGAAGCTCCCGACATATGTGGTGGTATAGTGCATGTAAGTGTAAGTGCTTTAGTACGGGGAGAGGATAAGACAAGGAAGAAGAAGGAAAGATCGGGCGTGGTCCGTAGCCCGTTTGCTAGGATGCTGCTCCAGCACTCGCCTGGTGTTGATCGGAGAAACCACGGAAAACTGCCGATCAGAGCAGCCGGCCGCTAGATTTCTCCTCCAGACAATAGATGAATTCGACCTAGCTATAGTATAGATAGTGTCGAAAATCCTGCCACAGTCGAGACGAGAATTTTAGGATCTCTCCGTTAGAGGTACTGTTATGACATTAATTCACGCCCTGAGCCACCTCAGCCGGTTAAACAAATAGGAAAAACCACTGTTTCACATTATTTTCATAGGACATTACTTTCATAGGACTGTGTCGTAGCATGCAAACTAACACGTTGCACCTTGTCACCGCCGGTCGTGGCTCTATGCTACTGCGCATTGGTCTGTTGCTTGTCGCAACGCGGCTCGTATGTAGTATATCGTGGCGCAGTCAGACATTTGAAGATGCCGCCACCGCACACTATTTAGGTGAAAACAACCGACACGCATTTAATGTACGTTTCTACTGCTGCAACAAAAGGGAAACAGCCAGACAAACAGAAAGTTTCTCGAACCGGCACCAACTTCGTTTTAAAATGGTTTCACGAACTGTCCCAAGGCTTTAGGGCAGTTGCATGCCGTCACCTCGACTATGGAAAGCCGGAATATACATTCAGCTTGAAGAGAGTGGTACTCAAGGACATTTGTCGCGCCTTAGATGTTGCACAGAAGATCGTGTAGCGTGTTTTGAGAAAAACAACCATTGCGAAATGCATTCCTTGTGGAGGCAGGAAGTCCATTATATATGGAACTTTGGCAATTGTACCTGGTCTTGAATAAAAATCGTTTTATGAATTCTTGCCTTTTGATTGGATACACCTCTTTACATTCTGTATTATTTTTGTTGACGTTCTAGGGAAACTTACTTCCTGGATTCCCCTCGTACATTAAGGTGAATTGTGAATACCGATAGCATCACGTGCTTTAGCAAGATTTGATTAGAAAATATTCATTCCTGTGTAATGGAAACTACTTGCAACGACAAATGAGGTACAGATTTGGGCTCTTTTCCGTTGTCGTGCCATATGTGAAGGAATCGACTTAATACCATTAGAATTGTGAACTGTGAATGGTGAACCATGAACGAACAATGAAATTCCAATAAATCCATTTTACTATTCTTCAAAGAAAATAAGTCAAACCAATAATCCCCGCAATGTTTTTCGTTTTCGTTCACGTTTGGTTTCATTTTATTAATTTATTTTCAAGAAACAACACTCGGTGACTTGTTGAGGAGAAGTCATGTTTACGTCTTCTGTACGTTTTTATTTAGTCTCGTTTACGCTTCCTTAACGTTACGTGTGGCTATGAATGAAGCCTGCGAAGGCTGTGGTCCGCCTCCGCGCCGCCCCGCCGCCGTGCAGCGAGAGTGAGTGAGCCGGCTGCGGGGCCTATCAAGCGGGCGGGCAAGCGGGCAGCGACGCAGATCGGAACGTGAGCGCCGTGCGTCGGGTCGCTGCACTCCACCAACGGGACCCCAGCGCGGCCTTCAGCGCCGGCCGCACGCCGCACGCCCGTTCGCTCGTTCGCTCACCGCTGCCGCCGCCGCCGCCCGCTTGACCCAGTGGCCGTCCGACCACCGCGCCGCCTCGCCGCGAGACGGTCCCGTTGCTTCGGCCGCACGCCCGCAGCAGACGCCCTGTCGGTCACGCCGCCGTGCGCGGCATAGAACCCCACACGTGCCCTCTCCAACCGCAGCATTTTTTTAAGCGAGCCTATCGGCAGCTTCTTGGCGGGGCGTGAATTGACAATGGTCTCCACGGGGTACCAGCTTAGGTGGCTCAGGGCATCAATTGATGTCACTGTGGTGCCTCAGTCCGGAACGTCCTAGAGTTCGAGTCCCGACAGTGAAAGGATTTTCGGCTCTAGCTTGATAGCTAGGTCGGATCAGTCGCTGTCTGGAGGAGAATTCTAGCGGCCGGCTGCTCTGGTCGGTAGTTTTCCGTGGTTTCTCCTATCAACACCAGGCGGATACCGGAGCAGTACCCTAACAAACGGGTCACGGACTGCGCGCGATCTGTCCTTTCTCTTCCTTGTCCTATTTTCACTCCTTACTTACATGCACTTACACTTACGCGTACTACAGTACCACATATGCCGGGAGACCAGTCGAGAGCTTACAGTTTGTCCCGGCTGGGAAGGTGCCCCACTGGTGGGAGACACGTGATTCGGAAAAATCCCGCAAGTCAACGGGGCGGTCAGTGCCGGATCTCGCCATCCATAACCATGCACTATACTTAGGGGACTAATAATCTTATCAGTTGATGCTCCCGGAATCAATAATCAACCAATTACTTCACGGAGAGGGTATATCCACTGGGATCGATATACTGACGACTAACACAAAGATTATCGTCTTCCAGAGATGGGTTATTTCACAAGTCATTATTACATTAGTTAGATTAAGCACGTGTTTAGGGCCCCAGCAAGATAGAGACCACCGATATTTTTAACAATTTTATATTGGCTCATAAATATCGTAAAAATTATGTAAGGTACTAAAACACAAAATTTAACATTTCGTTATGGTTTGAACACTCGATAATGAAGTGTAAAAAAATTTAAATTCCCAGGAAGAGGAAGATGCTGTGAAATTGAATGAATACCTATCAGATCACTAGGGAACGGACTTTATTGTAATAAAGAAAGAAAAATATGTACTTGTATGTACTTATTTTTTCAAAAATATGTAAGAAAAAATAGGAAATATGTGAAATAAATATTCGTTATAATGTTTACAATTCCATTCTTCAAGCGTTTTCCGAGCAGAGTACGTTGCCGAACTTTACATGGATTCAGAGAGACTGAATGAAAGTTGTACATCTACAGAAGCGATAATTCGCTGGTTTCTTCGGAAACATAATACTTTCGTATTATATACAATGTTGTTTACGAGGAGTCGGAGCTCAAGTGAATAGTACCGTGCAGCCTGTGATAGAAGGGGGGGTAAAGGGAGCATACTCCCACCCGAACTCCAGAAAAGGGATAAGACAATGATCTGATTTTTTATCGAGTTACGCATGAGGTCTATGAAACACGAGTAAGTACGTGGTTGAAGTTCCTTCTGCTTCACATACTACACCCGCTCATCGTTGATCACAACTACGCTGTTTCCAAGAAGCAGTGGGGCGGGGGGAGGAGATAAGTTTTGCAATTAATAGCGATTTCCGGCGTTAATACAAGCGCATTGCGTATTTTTTAAGTATTTCAGTAACTAAGTTAGTTTTTAAGTAACATATATATCGATCACCACAAGTGAAATCTTCATTTTCGACTTATAAATATATTAAAATGTAACAAAATTTGAAGCTATAGATAAAATATGTAATTATACCAAAATATTAAAAAAAAATGGTTCCAATTCGAAAAGTTAAAAATATTGTGAATGCAGGTATCTTGTCCCTAAAAATTGTTTTACATTTTGAATATCCGTTCCCTATGACCCGACCAATGAACGTTTTCGCTAGATTTCCCTAGGTGACGGAAGGTGTCACCCTCTAAACCACCACTAAAAATATTGTTTTCTCGTTAATTATAACTGATTTTCTATCTCGTTTTATCTACGATGCGATAACGTTCGATCAGGATACTTCTTATGAGTTTTACGATATGAACTGTTACTAATTTGTATGGGATAAGACTTATATCAATTTATAACGCTTTCCCGTACTACGAAAGAAAATCGTTCACCAAATTAACCAAACCGCATTGTTTCCATGATATAAACTCTTAATATGAAATGGATCATTCAGATAACTGGTGCGCACTGCAACAGTACCTACTTTCTCGCATTCTCTGTAACTTTTCACGTTTTCGAAATTTCAGTGTGCCCAACAAGAATGAAACCAGCGCCATTTTTAAGCATCCATTTGCCCTATCCGAGGGGAAAATCAATTAAACAATTGAAGCTTTTATGAGTGTTTAAAATCAATTTTTTTAATTCAAGCAAAAATTACGCAAAAACTACTCGATTTAAAAAAAATATAGGTGCCTTTCTTTAAAAATCTAACTTTTCAGAACAGATTTCATTAAGGAAACAAATCTTTATCATCAATAGTGTAGTTCTGCTATATTAGCTTTTTGCAATTTTCGAAAATTCAATGTGTTAAGCGAAAATGAGGCTTGTGCCGTTTTGATAAGCGTACATTGCTCTGTGCATACTCTATGCTCTCTACAAGCATAATTTAAAATGCTAATGACTCTTCCCTGGAGAACGCAAGCTATGCATTCGAGTAGTCTTAAGAACGTGCGTAAGTGTGGAGTGCAGTGCTGTAAGTGTGGTGTTAGGTTTTTTCCGGATACGGGAAGACCGGCAAATGTGCGAGCATGCACTTAATGTAGACATTATTCGGTAGCGAAGGAACATGCAGTGAAGTGGAATGAAATGATGGGTATGGAGTAGAGTAGGGGCGAACAGTGCACATTATTGTTATCCATTTTTATATTTGTTTAATTATTTTTTTATTTGTATTATATATTTGTGTTTTTATATTCGTGTGTATTGTTTATTTTGATTTTTATATGTGTATTTTTTTCATTTGTTTGCATAACTATCACTGAGCGCACGCTCATTTCCAGGATTAAATCATTATTATTTATGTATTATTTATATTTGAGAAAAATGAAGAGAAAATGTGGACCCGTTTTTGAGAGAACTATGTTTTTAAAATTGCCTATCTTTCAAGTAAAACTACTCATAATTTCGATCGATAATTTAATTATTTCGTGTTTCGGGTGAGTTATGCTGCTATGGCCATTACTCCTGCATTTGTAGCGCATGATCGTATCACTGAAGGTGGCGATGTTCTTCCCCCGTTAGATGGTGAGATTCTGCACGTCGGCTTCCGGAGGTTTCCGTCCAGGTATTTTCCACCAGCAGGGCACCGCCCCTCCAGGGACAAGCTCCCGGAGATCGGTCGGGAGCTTAGAGCTTGTCCCGGCTGGGGCGGTGCCCCGCTGATGGAAGAGTCCTGGTTATGGGGAAACCCCACTAGCCGACGGTAGGTCGGCACCGGATCTAGCCATCTAGCGGGGGAAGATCACCGCTATCTCCAAATAAAAACATGCATTACACTAACGGGACTAATGACCAAAGCAGTTGACGCGCCCGGAAACACGAAAAAAATCAATCAATCATTTAAGCTCCCGACTGATTTCCCCCATATGAAGTAGTGTAGAGCATGTAAGCGTATGTATAAGTAAGGATTAAGGATAGGACAAAGAAGAGTATGAAAAAATCGCGAGCAGTCCTTGGCCCGTTTGTTAAGGTACTGCTGCAGCATTCGTCTAGTGTTGATCAGAGAAAGCACGGAAAACTATCGATCAGAGGAGCCTGTCACTAGAATTCTCCTCCAGGCAGGGTCTGAATTCGACCTAACTATCTAGTAGTAATATGGCGAGTTATATTTTACCCTAGGGTATCTCTCAAATCCCAGCCTCCATACCTCTCTATCGGTGTAGTCATCATTACTCAATCCTCTTTTCACCATTGCCTCTTCTACCCCTCCCCATGTAAAGTTATGTCTTCTTTTTCGATGATTAGCTGCCCATTCTTTATATGTGCCCATAACATTGTAATCTTTTCATTTCTATGGTGTTTTTTACATAAAAGCTTACTTCCGCTTTACGCTTAATTTCTTCGTTCTTAACTTTATACATTAAAATCAATCCGCATCTTTGGCACCGGAAGTCCATTTCCATGGCTGTCAATTCTTCTTCGCTCGCTTGTGTTACTTCCCATTTCTCCGATCCATGAAGGTCAATATTCTTTACAAGTGTTATACAATTTTGTCTTCACGCTCTTACTTAATTTATATTTTGGTATCAGCGCATATAATATAGCCACTCTGCCTTTTACGATTCTTTTTTTAATATAGTCCGTACCGCCTCCATTACCTATCTAGCTAGTAATGAAAATCCTTCACCGTCGGGGCTTGAACCCTAGGACCTCCAGTCAGAGACCCTGGAGTGACATCAGTTCGTGTTTTGAGCTACCTCAGCCGGTACAAATAATTTACAAAAATTTTACTTGACGTTTTTAAACATTTATATATGAAGAAGAGATTTCGTTCAGGAAAAATCTCCGTCTCCAAAACTGGACCTACAGCAAGAACGCCCTAAAAAACTAACTTCTGCAAATTTCGAAAATTCAGAGATTTCAACAAAAATTAGACGTACGCTATTTTTAAATTTCCGTTTGCTCTTTGATAATGTTGTTGTGACATCATGTAAAGTATCCCCCAAAATTTAAATATCAGTTTAATATTCTCATGGCTTAGAGATCGACCAGATCGATTAGGGTATATCAATTTTGGAGAAAATTGTCTGAACGCTTTAGGCGCTAGTGTTGATCACCTGCACATAGCTGGCGACTGGACGGAAGGATAGACGGACGTACGCAGATGGACAGACGAACGGACACAGAGGCAGACATACAGACTAATTGACACAGAGACAGACAGACCGACGAACGGACACAGAGACAGACAGACCGACGAACGGACACAGAGACAGACAGACCGACGAACGGAAAAGACAAGAGACCCAAAAAGGGACAAACAGACCGACAAGGCAACAGCAGACCGGGAAGGAAAAAAACGAAATGTATATGAAGTAATTTACTACGTATACAGGAACACGATTTATCCACTTCTTTGACATCAGGATGCTACAATGGGAGTTTTTCTGACGAAAAGTCTTCTCATTCCGCTGCAGCCTTACAAAACATTCTTTTTGCTTCGTAAGGGACGGTACATAAATTACGTAACGCAAATTTCGAACATTTTGTTTAACCTCTTTCCTCCCTGTAACGCACCTGTAATGCACGCTTGAACTCCCCTTAATAATTACCTTAAGTCCGGTATACACGGTACTGTTTTCGTGCAGATTGGACGTACAGAAAATGTGCAGTCCAGACTGCACGTTTTCTATATGAACACGTTCATAATTTTTCATGCAGAAAACTTACAGTTTGACTCAAACACCTCTAGTGGCAGAATGATTCACTAACGGTGATCGGCCATTGCGATTTTGTGGTTAGGTAGTTTTTTTTTTTTTTTTTTTTTTGCGTCTACACCTTGACGCAACGCGTCTCCAAGCCCCTTAAGGGGAGTTGAGCGCTTTGCACTGGGGAGCAATCCTCCATTAATGTGCTTTATTTCTGGAGTAATCCTCCGTTACTGTGTAATTATTACACTGAATAATTACTATATTTGTCAAGTCTCGTCACGTCACAGTCAGTGCCTTTTATCCCTTCGGCCAGGGACTCGGCGCCGTTAGATCGCGGGGTTCCTGACCAGTCACCCAACCACGAACCCGCGAGTCTCGAATTCGCTTAACCTTCGTGATATCACGGAGCGTAGTAAACGAATTCGGCTAGCACCGCCGGCTCTTTTTTCATCATTGTCCAAACCACTGGTGTACCATTTAATTTAACTAATTAACCACTTTCTAACACATTGACGGTGCTGATACATTGACATACTTTAAACCTGTGCACATTTCAAACATTCGAAATTTAATACAATGTGGTGACGATATTAAATTTATTAGCCGCACTGCTTTAGGAAAAATTTTAACAATAAAAATTAGTTTAAAGATAGTAATAATTTATGTGAGGGAAACTTACATGAAGTGGAAAGCTCGGGTTTTTATCATTTTAAAACTAGCAAAAAGTAAGACCTTATGCTATTATTTTTCGTCGCCAAATTCGACTGCACGTAGGAAAGAGAAAACTACAATGTAAATGCATGAAAACAAACTACTATACCAACCTACCAACTACTAACCACTGTGAAAAGGTTATATTAAAAGAAGATGCAGAAATTGAATATTTTGAGAAAGGGTACAAATTTATGTTCGCAAATGACTTCCTGGATATCAACTTTGGAGGAAGTCATCACGGCAAACATGTATATGACATCTATAAAGGGAGGAATTAAAAATTTAAGTGCGTGTGCATTATAATACGTATTTTAAGATATACGAATGACACAGAAAACTGCAAGTTGTTAGGATAACAATTTACACAGATTTAATTGAATACAGATTCGAAGAAGATTACGCAAACTCAACCGGAAGAGAAGTAATCATGACTAACCCTACAATGAAACGTCGCAGACTGACGAAACTTCGCCCACCCAATACTCACAATAAGCATTTACCAATACAATTTCAGCCAGTTGTCTCATCTGGAAACTACTTCTCTTGGGATCTACTTTTGGAGACAATATAGTGGACAAAGCAAATTAATTGATTTCAAAGTGATTGGTAAAAATATATTAATTCTGTTGTTCAGTAGAACAAAATTTTTATCTAGTAAATGAATCCTATACACTACATTTCCTCAATATCAACGCTATACTTTGGAAGAATTTACTGTTTCATGACCTATAAATCTCCCTTGGTTAGTCTTGCAAAGTACGATTGTGTGAAGAGATATATTGTGATAAACTTCTTTTTTTCCCAATTCATTTATTTATTTATTTTACGTCAAAAAACAGTTAAAACTGCGTATGACGTGCTATGGAGAAAAGTGAATTGTGTGCACATTTTCAAAATTCTGTGATCCCTACATTAAGTCATATACTACTTGAATTTCGAAGAGGAAAAAAAGCTCCCATGTAATAAAATCTATTTTCATGGATAAATAAGCAATAAATTTTGGGTTCTTATCCAGGTTGTCCTTCGGAATAATACTTCCTGCCGCGACAACATGGAAACGATAATTTGAATAATTGTATTTCCCACTGAATTCTAGAAGACGTGCACAGAAAATAAAGTTACATTTATGTCCAGAAGCAACACAAGGGGCCATCTCAGCATTTGCTCAATGGATCAAGGAAACTGGACGAAAATTCTGATCGAGATGGGAGTCATTGACCCAGAAGCTGCGATACAATACTTGTTACATATTGTTTAGAACTATACAGTCCAATGGTAAATAATACATTAAATATCATTTTTAAAATTAATGTTACTTTTCTTGTGATGTTCAGTATAGTCTCTAATTGTATAGAAACAGTTATGCAGCAGGAACGATTTCACTCGGGATTTAAACTTTTCTATCGAATTTAATCGTTTAATGTCATCTGGCAAAGTGTTGTAAAATAATGGACATGTATTGTATGTAATTTTTTTGTAATGGGCTGTTGACACTGTCACCTGATGAATATGATTTCTACGTCGAGTATTATAGTAATAGACATTGGCATTTTCTGAAAATATATTCCCGCCCTTAAGCAAGTCATATTTGACAAAAACCACTGATTCGTAAATAAACAGACAAGGTAATGGTAAAATTCCTAGATTAATGAAGAGAGGCTACATGAATCACGTGAGTGGGATTTGGTTATTATTCGTCCAATTCTTTTTTGTAATCTAAAAGTCTGGGAGCTATAAGATGTATTTCCCCAGAATAGTATGCCATATCTCAGGTGGGAATGAACATTCGCGAAATATACACAACGAGCAGTATGAAGTCTGACTGAATTTGAAAGAATTCTGAACGAGAGGCATAATGAACTTAATTTTTTGTCAATTCATTTCAATGGACGTTCCATTTAAGGTTTGACTGAATTGAGAGACCTAAAAATTGTGTTGCCTTAACATCAGTCAATGGTACACCGTTCATTTTCAATGGAGCACAGAATTGTTTATTTGAAATGGAAAACTGCATTAAAACCGTTTTCTTTTCGTTTACTATTAATTTGTTATTTCGGAACCAATTTAAAAATCTGATATTGTACTATTTACGGTTTCTTTATTGCAAAGAATGTTCGTATCATCTGCAAAGAGAACCGTTCTTCCGTTTCGAATCGTCGAGGGCATATCGTTTACGTAAAGTAGGAACAGAATAGGGCCTAAAATCGATCCTTGGAGAACTCCACGTGCAATGATTTTGTGCGAATGATGAATGTGCGAATGATGATTTGATGACTCCATGTGCGATGATTCTTGATTTCCTATTTTTATTCTCTATGCTCCTCATAGTTAATTAATACCAAATAAAGATCATAACCAGAACGCACACAGAAATACAACCACTGATAGTACTCGGACGGCCCAATTCAGTTGTTTCTCTTTAGATCCCCCTGGCGGCGGCCTGTGGCGATTCGTGCAGAAAACGTATAGATAGTGTATGCGCCACTTTTCGCTTTTGTACTTCTAGTTCGGGATCTTGAAGTGTCTATATAGAAACTGTATGAGAATCTGCACGAAAACTGTATCGTGTATACCGGACTTAACGCTTGCGAACACCCCACCATTTACGAAAAAGAAATTTTATAACAATGGAAACAGTTTGCATTAATTTTGTGTTATATGTTAACATGAATGATATGTAATTAAAGCGAGAAATTGGCGATGCTGACTGCACGTAACAATAAGATTCCTGGAAAATAAAGGAATTATTGCCGTGAAAAAATCTTACTAATGCACATGTCATGGAGAACGAATGAGCGAGAATCTACTGCATCAATTTAATTGTATTCTTGAATATATTACAGATCAGTTTCGAATATTTTCTTTGTAATCGAAGTTTCAATCAATATGCTGTTGAAAATATATTTTCAATAATTGTAAACGTTTATATATCGAAACTTTCATTTTATTTGTATTTTTTAATTTCATTTGTTAATGTTTTATTGTAAGACTGAATAAATGGAATTATTTCAGTAAATGTTGAAAAAATCAACAACAAAAAACTCTCAATGTAACGTAACACCAACTAACCTTCATCCCCATGTAAAGCATACGTCATACGCAGTTTTTAACTGTTTTTCTGACGTAAAATAAATAAATAAATAAAAAGCAGGGAACACTTCCTCAAACCCCCTCCCCCTCTTGAGCATTACGTAATTTATAGACAAGCCTTAAGTATATAGTAAGCGAAAAAGTATAAGGACATGTCCCCAGGACACTGTTTTCTTTTATTGTAAAATATGTTTGATTTTTTTGAGAAAAATTGCAATTTGAAAAAAAATTGCAGTTGATGAGGCAAGTCTTCACATTATCCAACCAAGCTACAACTTTAACAAATTCATGTATACACCCAATTGGCAACTTTTGAAGGGTTCCCATCAAAAAAATGTTTGGATGTTAATTCTAGCAACCAGCCTAATGGATGTAACTCTCTTAATTGCATGTACAAACTCTCTTAATTTATTTACAGTAAATCTAGGCCTACCAGGACCTCCCACGGTTGCTGGGAACAATTCCCAGTGAAGAGCTGTTTCTTACTCCCCAAAAATATAGCCTTAGGCCTATCTGGGTCCAGTAGGCTGAGGATTTTCAGTAAAGGACTATGTTTTACATTAGTTTGATCAATAGGGCAGGTGGTAGAAGAATTTTTAAATTATTTTAGAATTTCAGAGTTTGTTTAATGTTTGTCCTTTTCTTTCATCATGCAAACTGTTGAAATTTTTCTTGGGGTTGAAAGTATGTTTTAATTTCAAGGAGATGAGAAGCAAAAGTGGAGTTATTCTGTTGTAACCTCCATGCTTTTATGTATTCCCTAATTCTCTGAGAGAATTTCCTACCAGATTGTCCTATGCAGGAGAATCACAGTCATTGCAACTACGAATATATACCCTCTCTTTTATTCTTTAGAAATTGTATCACTATTACTGGGGAATATGTTTCTTAATTAAAGAATGCTCTTGTAAGACACTTGAACATTTGCCCTTTTGAGAGAGTCATCTTGAGATACAGAACCAAAATATGGGATGCTAACAAATATTTTATCACTTTTTTCAAGTGTACCTTGAAAAATTTCTTTATTATTCATTTCTTTTCTTTCTGTTGAATAATTTTCTCAATTTTTAGAGTATTGTAGCCATTATTAATTGCAATAGATATTGTTGTATTGAAGGAAGTTTGAACTTTTCATAAGAATTTTGAAGAGACAATGGATCCAAGAATGGAAGACTGCTAATTTATGGTGGTAGATGTGGTGAGAATTATTAGGGATAATAATGTCAGCTTGGGTTGTTTTCCTGCCAAATTTAAAATTGTGCTTATTATTTGAAATAGTGATAGATAAATCTAAAAGGTTCAGGGAATGGTTCTCTTCCTGTTCCATTTTAAATTTAATTTTTCGATGTAATGAACTTTGGGAATTTAAAACTCATTTAATTGTTTGTGTGTACCATTCCAAGCCATATAATGTTATCTACATATCTGTAATAATATATTATATTTTTTAATAAGGGTTCATGCTATTAAGTAAGATATTTTCAAAATTATCCAAAAATTTGTACACATAGCAAGACCTTGGGTTTGTTCATAGTATTTATTATTACATTTAAGGAAATAGTGTCCAACACATATTTCAAGAATGTTAATTAAATGTTATTTGTGCATTTTGATTAAACTGTATATTCTAGGGCATTGTGGATTCATCACTTATGAAGCTTTCTCTCTGTAACTTCTTCTTAGGTCGTTTGTCAATGCTATCTTTCGATGTATTTACAATACTTCTGTATCTCATACTGAAGATGAGATGAGGTAAATGTCCTCAAAACATGTATGCTGTAGTGTAAAATACATATATTATGGGAGAAGATTATTTCTATTTTATCCATCCACATTGATTTCCACAATATTTCTACTGTAACCACCAAGTTTATTTAATGATCTTAAAGTAGATTTCGAGTAGTAGATCTTTCATTACAAGCACTCTTAATGATGATTAATAACTGTGATTTTCTAATTATATGTTATTGCTCCAATTGATTTGATTTAATTATACTGCCTTCTTGTTTTGTAAACTAACAATTACACTTTGTATTTATATCTACTATTGACATTATTATGACTACTATTGTCACCTGCCTCTTCTCACATTTCTAATATCGTTATTTTTGCAGTTGAACATTCAATTGTCAGTATGGATCAATACATGTTATCGCTAATGCAAATCTAATTGTTCAAATTGGATATTAATTTCATCCATAAAACTAGAGATGTGAGTAAAATGTGGATTGCATTCCACAAATGAAGTAGTAATGGTTTTCATGGCGATAAATATATAACTGTTCAAAATTAGATTTCCTTGAAGGTAATGTTTTTTGGCTCTTCTTAATGAATTTTTACCTCTTTAATTTGTATGTATCATTACCTGAGTTTTAAATTTTTCCAACTCTTCTTCTGCCATGAACAAGATTCTACATTACTTCCATTGAAAAATGAAGCAAATTAATTCATTCATTTTCACATATTTTTTTTTTTAAAAAAATATTGATTTTCTGTTTGTCCTATTTTCTTCTTAAAAAATATTTCTACAAATATGAACAGAACATACGAAAATTATACAAACAGGATGTGCATATGATTTAGAATTTTATATTATTTTTCAATTTAATATGTTCAATTTTGATTGATTATCATAATGTAGTCAGTGGTGTCGATAAAGTAAGGCGGGTATGTTGTGTGCAGTGGTTGTTGAGAGATGGCATTCTGCATTCTTCATTTGTGAAAACAGATGAATACTAATTTTTAGTTACAGGAATAAACTCTTTTAACTCATAGAAAAGATTACATGATTTTTAAAAGTTGTCACTTAAATAATGCGACAAAGTCAATTGAGAGTCTTACAATGAATGGTACTTTTAGTGGAGCTTATTTATTTAAAAAGTGCAACAATGTTGATGAAGATCAGAGATAGAACTAGAGGTGCTTCTGAATGGCACAGACTTTCTCATAGCAAATTTTTCTAATTTCCTTAATGTGGACTGACTTTAAGGTCTTGCTCCATTCTCTGGCCAGCTGCCTACTATTGTCACCAAAAGTATATTTTCTTGACGTTTTGACAACTTTTAGGTATTTTAACAGTAGAACTGAAAGATGGCTTCAAGAATATTAAGAAGAGTAAAACCTTGACCAAAATAGAAATTTTCATTGAAAGTATGGACAAATAAAAAGATATGTTTATAATTAAAAAAAAAATGTGCATATTAACAGTGTGAGAAATCTTTCAAAACAATTGTATCTGTGTAATTATTGAAAAAACAAAAGAATACACAAAAATAAACTTATGTCATATTAGACAGTGCAATTAGCAAAGCCATTGGAAAAATTTGAAGAAAAAATTTGGAGCCATTTTTAAGAAATTGAAGGTTCAGCGTTTTCAACTAATTTTTACAGAAAACTTGATTTTTCGAAAAACTTTATTTGACTTTATTTAATGCACATATACTCATAAATATAATAATGTGAAGAAATCACCTCTAATGTAAATGTTACCAATGTGAAACCCAAGGAAAAAATCAAATTTTTGTAATTTTTGAAAAAACAGCAATATGGCGTTTATGTCATCATATAGGGTGCATTTAGTACTACTACCAAAAATTTAAAGAAAAAAATTGGAGCCTTTAAAAAAAAAAAGTTTTTTGTAATTTTTTAAAATTGCAAATATTGCACGCGCTATTGCACGAAAACTACTAGAATTTTCGAAAAAATGCACATGACATTTATGAAAGAACTACTTATATATGACAAATTTCATTTGAAAGAAAAATCTGTCTTCAATATTGTAGTTGTAAAACTCCGAAAAAATCAAACTTTTAAAATTTTGAAAAATTCAGAGTAAATCATGAATATCAGACCTATGCGATCTTTATAAGTGTATTTTACTCTATTCTCAGAAGAAATTCAAAGAAAAAAATTGGAGCCCTTTTTGAGGAAATTCTGAAAATGTTCGAGGGGCTTTGTGTAAATACCCCCAAATTTTAAAGAATGTTTTTCAACATTTCAAAGCTTCAACTAGAGCTGGATGGACAGGGGTTTCTTCAATTTGAAAAAGATTGTACGTTTGGTTTAGGCGATAGGAGTGTTCACAGACGGACGCACACATAGACGAACAGAGGTTTTGAAATCAAAAACTTTTTCAGTATCAGGGGATTTCAAAACTTATTTCCATTGAAATCTTGAAATCGATTTTCTGCAGCATTACTTAACTTTATATTACGTATATTATGCCTATATATACACATATATATGAGAAAGTAATTAGTGGTGCTACAGAATGGTACAGACTTTCTTATAGTAATGTTTTCTAAATTCATTGGCATGGACATATAACAGTCTTGCCCTTCCTTCTTCCCAACTGCCATGTACCGACACCCAAAGTACAGTTTTTTTTTAATTTTCTGAACTTTTCAGTTTCTTAATAGTAGAACCAAAATATTATTTTAAAAATGTTAAAGAAGACTAAAATCTTGTCCTAAATAACAATTTCATTGAAAAATTTGGAGCCATCTTTAAGAAAATGGCGTTAAGCATTCCAGTAAATGCGAAATTTGAAGCTCTTTTTCACAGGAATCTATTGAGTTATTGAAAACCTACATTTGAAGTAATTTGAACAACTTCCACTCATAAAGTCAAAAATGTATATAAATCCATTGAAATGTGATGATAATAATAATAATAATAATAATAATAATAATAATAAAAATAATAATAATAATAATAATAATAATAATAATAATAATAATAATAATAATAATAATAATAATAATAATAATTAATAGTCATTGTCATCAAGATTTCCTTCTGAATAAGTTAAATTTATATCATGCCAGATGATGGGTTCAAACGAGGGAACTCGTAATGTCGCAATAATGTAACTGTTTTTAACCAAAGGAACAATAAATTCTATAGATTTTAACTAGCTATTTGTGAAATTTTCTAAAATAGTATATAATCATGATTGTCTGCGATATAAAACATTCATTTCATTTCATTTCAAATCAAATCAAATTTTTGTAAACTGAAAAACAGGAGTTTGTATTTCTACAAAATTGATTATTACAGAAGCTAAAAGTATTGCAAGAAGAAAGAAAACTGAAAATTTTTTGGGTCAACATCATGGGTAGATTTATGAAAAGGCATGGTCTTTCCATGCATACTATCAAAATATCTTAAAGACTCCTGGCACAATATGAAGAAAAGATCATTGCTTTTCACAGGTCACAATTCCTATTCCTTTCATAAATGTAAAAATCAAGTATAAAATTTAACGTTAAAGAATGAAATCCTCCTTCAAAATAGGGGTGCATCTTGTACACCGGCAAATACAGTAGGTACTCAATGTTTAAAACATGGGAAGTTGTTTCTTATTTATCTCTTAAATAACACATTTTGAAATTTTTTAAATTATTCATAATAAAAAGGAACTACTTCTTAGAAGCAAGTATGTAGATAAATATGTATTCTTGAAGTAATAGTCTCTTGAAGCAAACATATCAGTGATAATTAAGGTTCTCAAATGGTATTGTTTCAGTAATATTTTAAAAAAGTATTTTAAGCAGTCAATGTCTATAGATATTGGGATAAGTAAGAGGGAATGTGTGTATGTCTGTTGCATGTAGATGCACAAATTACTTGACCGATTTCGCTGAAATTTTCACACCTTGCTTTTATTAGTAACAGGAGTATTTAAAGAATGTATTGGACATGTGGGATGATGAGTTGTGTTTATAATGACTTGCTCAGAATACTCAAATACCCTTGAACAGAAGCTGTAGGCATCACGCTGCACTGTCAAGCATTAAGCACAACTGTTGCTACATATTCTGTCTACGTGATTAAGAAATATTGGCCAGAATTTTTACGATCAATATTATTTGAACATTTTCTCGGACAATTAAATCAAATTTCTCCTAGAGTGTCATTGCGAATGCATGCCCAAATTTAAGAGAGAACATTTTTATAATAGGACACTTAACATCCATGTCCAAACCAGGACATACCTGTAGAACAAACCCATCTCACAAGAAAGTCTTTCATCTATTAGAATTTTACCACAGCATATTATAAATGTGATTAACAATCATGTGACCAGTAGCATGTAAAGTGTAATAGCAAAGCATTGCCAGAGATGCTAGTTATATATGAAATTCATATAATAAACTAAACAGCATAACATATTCTTGTTCACTCATCCTTTGGAATACTTATTAGTTGAATTAGTTAAAAAAGTAAACTGAGCTTCAAAGCAACCCACAAAAATAGTGTAAGAAAATTAAGAAAGTATGTAGCAGATAATATTTTCCACTCTGTGGTACTACTTAATTAACTGTAGAGGAAAAGGAAAGTCCCATTCAGGAATAAAACACATCAATTAGGAAAAAGTGAAAAAGAATGAAAATGACTTTATTGTTAATAAAATTTTCCTATAGATTTTATCTGCCCTGGACCTCTTTTAAGCATCCCGGTATTTACCTTAAGCGGTCGGGGAAAACCAGGGAAAACAAAGGGTAGGTAGGCTACTATATACTTACACTGCAAATACAAATTTCAAAAGGTAATCTACTTTCCTCAGAAAATGAAAATAACATTTTAAATCCTCAAAGGAGGTAATATATTATGCATTAAGGCAGCTCCCAAATGTTTTAAAAAGACATTTGGAAATATTGGTAGCATACCTACCCTCCCGACCAGGATGACGGCTGATGGCCGATTTTAAAAAACAATTTCAGAAACAAATGTATGCAAATAAAATTTTGAAAAATCATCAAGCCCTGCCGAAACATCACATATAGTTAGGGTACAGGAAAACTCTTAGCTAACTGCAAATGTGAACTCTGCATCAAGATCTGTAACAGAGGAATATCAATGAACATATTTTCAGTGAAACATCTGCAATAAATCCAGTGTTCAAAAGTCTTTTATACATGTACCTCAAACATTTTCTATTATAAATACAAAATTGTTGTGAAATAAGTATAGGTTTAAGTACATAAATCTAATTCTTAAAGATAACAAAGAAAATGAATATTTTTCTGGATCTACATATTACACTTGTCTCATTAGTGCTACCCTCTGGTGGTGCATTGAGACTTAGAACATGTGTGTAGAGAATATTAAGCATATTTAAAACCATACGTACCATATACTAAAAGGGTCTTAAATGTCATTGTAATGCCAATAGATATAAGATAATAGCAGTAAAAAGTGATGAGCAGACTAGTAGTTGAATAAGTAAAAACCCATCATCTTCAATACTGCAATATGAAACATTTTAGTGAAATACAATAACAGAATATAATTGAAGGGCTTGGGGCAGAAGCAAGATAAGCACATCAGCTTTATCAAGCCTTCTGCTATTTGTAAATGTTACTATCTCAATTTTGGTGTAAGTGTAACTTTTCTTGTTATTATATTTAACTTGCTCACATTTATGAAGAAATAGGGGCAGGAACCAGATGAGATACACTCCAATCAAAATGAGATACTAACATTTACAAAGAGTGAGATGCTGGCTCTGGTTGTTGTGGCTTTTTATGTTACTACACCAAGCCCTCATCTTTTAATCTGTATTGATATCATTTGTTAAATACACACATACATAGTTACCTTGATAGCGAACCCCATACTTTTGTGGTGCAACAAATTCAAAATAAAATTATAGTCTTAAAGAGTGGGGAAAATGAATATTGTATAAAAATTGTAACAGCATGACCTGCATTTGGGTAGATGTCATAAGCATCTACAAAAAATGTAATTAAACACAATTAATATAATATTTTCATATTACAAATACTTCATAAATCAATATCAATAATAATTTGATACATACCCACATGAACAGCATAAATACAATAACTAGTAGTAGCCAATTTTGTTTTGGGTATTAGCAAGCATCGCTAAGACATTCCATATAAAATTTCCTATAACACATTTACTATCATTTAAAAAACATGGCCCCTGATCAATTATAAGCATTTGTATTGGCCTGTATTATTACAGTATGTCTATATGACGAAATTGGTATAAGAAGTACTTACACTGGCTTTTGGAATTGTCTTCCAGTCACAAACTTGTTGACTATTCTCAGTGAAGAACTTGCAACAAAGAAACATAATTAAGTATTTTACTCTACAAGTAATTAGTATATAACAAGAGCATGGATAGACTCACCGTTTTCTTCACTCTATTCTGAATTTGAATATAAATTCAATACTATAAACGAATTAATAAACACTATGAAGCATTAATAATTTTTATTTTCATATTGGCCAAATACGTAAGTTTATCATTTACTTTTGGAACACGAACGATTTGAACCGAGAGTTGCATTGGGGTTTGTAATAGTTCTCAATTTTACTCACTATCCTCACGATCAAAATTTTCCAAAATTTATTCTTAATTTCAAAATGAGCATTGTAATCAACTGTTGCGCGTTGAGTTCAAACTCCACCAACGCATAATTTCGACGAGTTGGTCACAAAGATTATCTTCCGCAAGTCGTTTCATGCGCTTCTCTCTTTGTTTTTCCATAACTTCCACTGACGGGTGCCATCTGACCCTCTTTTTAGGAGACTTGTGAGCCGTGAAGTTACCATGCTTATCTCTTTTCTTCAAAATACTTTTAAGAATTCGCAATTTACGAGTTTCATTTCTAGATGGATACAATGCTCTTCTGACGGCATGTTTAAATTTTCGCTTTCCGGATTTCCTTTTCATGCCAGACTTTTTGACAGATCTTTGGTATGTTTTCTTTCTGTTTACATGAACATGCACTACTTTCTTTGTAAATCTCGCCATTCTGAAAAAAAACTTTGTTAATTTACGGTGAGGATACGGAAATTTTGTACGCACTACGTAACTCTACCAAACACGAATATGTAATGATTGTGTTTTTTTATTCATCCTCGACGTAACCTCGCAACAATAAGATTGGCACAGAGTGCGCATCGAGCGGAATGAGAGCAATTGTCAATAGAAAATAAAATAATGGGCCAGAGAGTAGATAATAATGGGCCTGAGCCATGTTTAAAAAAATCTACGGAACAATAAAACTGTTCTTATAACTTCTCTGTCTGGGGCAATTTTTTATGACATTGTAACAGTAGGATTTGAACAACAGTTTCAAAACAAATGTCTTCAGATGATGAGGTGGAGCGAATGTTGGATGAAAATGAGAAATCGCTCTACAAAAGTCGATGTAAAACCGTTGAGGAATTTACGATTTATTTCGGTTTTGTAATGTAAAAGTAAAGAAAAGAAAATAGAAAGTGTTACATCAGGAGGTACTTTCTCGTTTTATTGGGATAATTCACGCATGTTTCTTAAACTCTCATTTTGCTGATACGAGAGGAGGGGCTATTGGTTATTTTGAAGCCAGTATTATCGAATCAACATACTCATTTTTGTCGAAGGAAGTATTTGCACCTTGTTATAAGGAGTTCACAGGAATGAAAAAATATTGTAATCAAATGTCATTACGGATGGCGTATATGCTTTCAATCCTCTTCCTTCAGTAACGGTTCGGATAAGGGAACCAACATTCGGGAACGTAATTATCCAATACGAAATCCAGCCAAAAAATTCATTTGCATATTGATGTACCGGTAATGTGCTAATATTGTGAAAATAATTCAGATTAGTGGCATCGTTACCAAAGTTAAAATTCGTTAATCATTCATTAACTATATTCATACATAATTCATTCACGCACGCATGTAATACTTAGGTACGGTAATTGAATTTGTTTACTTCCACGCAACAGATCAGATGACGATCCATCGAAAGAGGCTCCCCTAATGAATACAGTCGTTGGTAAAGACATTGGTCTGAGTTACTTGCATTCATATATTGTGACGAGAATCAGAATCAGAAGTGCTTTTACTCAATTCCTATTTCGCAGAGAACTACAATGCCACCGAGAACTGTAGGCAATGATTTTCCTCATTGCTGCTTGAATCTACGACGGAAATTACCGAAATTTCACTCTAAAATCAGGAAATTCATTTAGAGAATTTTTTTCGACTTCCATTCCTCAGCACTCAATTTCATTCATCCCGCGGCCTTGAACGTACATATCTTTACACATTTTCCTTGAGTTTCGTAGCAAGGACCACTGGACAATGCTCCGGTTTTTGTACCATACTAATACTAGTACCATGAGTTCATCCTAACTTAGAACGCGCAAAGTGTTTTCTTTTATATGAACATACGATCGCTATTTTAATGATCTATTCATTAACCTAATTAGTTCAAAGGGACGAGGAAGTTCATTTATTTTTAAAAAGAAAAAAAAAATGAAATTAAAAAAATTGTTATCACATAAATCGAACCATCACAAGCAAGCTCACCTTATAAAAATAAAAACGCATTTGCAATGATTCACATTTCTGTTCCAAAGCACTTGAAAGATCAAGTGCAGGAAACAAAAGGATGCTGGGGAAAGAACGATGAAGGATCGTGGTCCGTACCGTTCCTTTTTGGGAATATTTTAGTTGAACGAGTTCGTCTGTGAAAGACACATCCCTAATATCGACAAGTGGTGCGACATTGACAACAAAACATATCGATCGGGCAACAACAATAATATATTGATTAAAATCCATCGATGTTTGAAAGCTGGTTTAAAGCTCCAACATTAAATTCGTGCGCAACGAAATTTAATTTGACAGTGGCCGTGTATATGAGTTTTAATTAAAATTTAAATCAAAATAACGCCTTTCCATGTTAAAAAAAACAAACAACAACTATGAAAGACGAAGGAAATGGCAGAATATGAGGATCATCTCGGGCGAGGGATAGTGTACTCGATGAAAGTAGTACAAAGATCATCAGTTATTATCTCATATTTTAACTTTTACAAAATTGTGATAATGAAAATTTTGCATCCCTAAACAACACATGTCTATAAATAAACATCGATGTTTTGAAAACATCGACGTCGATATCGCATCCCTAATCGCGACTGCAAGGCGTGTCTGTGTGGTTGCAGATGGGCGGGCCCCCGCTGTCCCGGGCGCCGCTGCGGGCGCCGCTGCGGGCGCCGCTGCGGGCGCTGCTGCTGGCGGCGGTGCTGTGCCTGGGCCCCGGCCGCGCCGCGCTGCTCTCCAACAGCAGCCTCCTCGACGACCCCGAGCCCAACGCCGTCACCGGTGAGTGCGACTCCGAGGCCGACAACCAGACCGACAGTCCTACTCCGACGCTAATTTCACCGGGAGTGCATCAATTGCAGTGCTTCTCACGGGGAGGTCCTAGGTTGGAGTCCCGATAGTGGCAAGATTTTCGAAACTAGCTTTTCAGCTAGGTCGAATTCAGTCGCTGTCTGGAGGAGAATTCTAGGTGCCGGCTGCTCTGATCGGTAGTTTTCCGGGGTTTCTCCGATCATCACCAGGCGAATGCCGGAGCAGTACGGGTCAATGGACATGGGCCGCGCGTGATCTTTCCTTCCTCTTTCTTGTTCTATCCTCACCCCTTACACACACACACACACACACACACACACACACACACACACACACACACACTAACATGCACTGCGTTACCACACATGCCGGGAGATCGGTCGGGAGCTTAGAGCTTGTCCTGGCCGGGGTGGTGCCCCGCTTCTGGGAGATGCCTGGTTGAGGGAAACCCCGTTAGCCGATTGTAGCCAAAGGTAAGCCGCCGCCGAATCTCGCCATCCACGCGGAGATGACCGCCATCTCCCGATGAAAAAACATGAACTACGCGTACGGAACTAATGATCTCGGTAGTTGACGTGCCCGGAATCACTAACAACCAACCGACGCTAATTTCGACTTACAATCTGTACATTGAATACACTCGTACTATACAGACCCTATATATAAACTATGGTTTGGTTTCGTTTGTTTTTTTCGTGTTTCCGGGCGCGTCAGCTGCTTTGGTCATTAGTCCCGTTAGTGTACTGCATGTTTTTTTCTCGGGAGATGGCGATGATGTTCCCCCGCTGGATGGCGATATCCGGCGCCGACCTACCGTCGGCTAGTGGGGTTTCCCCCTAACCAGGACTCTCCCACCAGCGGGGCACCGCCCCAGCCGGGACAAGCTGTAGTGTAGTGCATGTTAGTGTGTGTGTGTAAGGGGGAGAGGATAGGACAAAGAAGAGGAAGGGAAGATCGCGCGCGGTCCGTGACCCGTTTGGTAAGGTACTGCTCCGGCATTCGCCTGGTGTTGATCGGAGAAACCACGGAAAACTACCGATCAGAGCAGCCGGTCGCTAGAATTCTCCTCCAGGCAGCGACTGAATTCGATCTAGCTGAAAAGCTAGTGTCGAAAATCTTGTCGCCGTCAGGGCTCAAACCTAGGACCTCCCGGTCAGAGGCGCTGCAGTGGCATCAGTTGATGCACTGAGCTACCGCTCCCGGTTATAAACTATGAATGTATGTATTTGGCGTTTGGGGTCGGATTAATCCGACTTTTGCCAGCTAGCTGTGATCCCAGGCCTGAGCCCAGTTTTCACTTTTTCGCCACCGTTTTGTATTGTTGCGCGAAAAAAGGCAATTTTCGGCAGAAAATTCTTATTACAGGGCGGTACCTGGTAACGAAAACGTGGATAAATCCAGTTGCTAAATTTAGAAAAAAGTTCTTTAACACGTAGTGTAGCCAGAATTCAAGTTTTGTGGGTCCTTAATACCAAAAAATCGAATGACCGCAAAACGTTTGTCTGTTCGTCCGTCCGTCAGTCAGTCCGTCACAACGCTAGCGGCTAAACCGTTCAGTCGATTTTCTCCAACACTGATATTCAGCAATCGATCTGACTGATGTCGCGGTCCCTTGAATTTGAAACAGATATTTCAATTTTGGAGTTATTTTACATGAAGCTTCTGGGACGTTTTCGAAATAAAAAAAATGCCTCCGTCGATTTTGATTAAATTTTGTTGTTGGACAATGTGAAGGACGATTTTCTCGGGACCCGGACCCGGCACCCGGACCCGGCAACCCGGCACCCGGACAGCGAAGAAGAAGTCAATGTGAAGGACGTTTAAGAGAATGGTGCAGGTCTCATGTTCGTTTAAAACTCTGATTTGTCGAAAATTGCAAACGTTCAAAAATTTTCCGAGTGTTCCTAAAAGCAAAATATTAAAGATAGAGATTTTTCTTTAATGATATCTGTTTCTTAAAGATATGTTTTGAAATAAGGTCATGTACAATTATTTGAAAATTTCAGTACTTTTAGCGAAATTTTGCGTGAAAATTCGAGCGAGAAAGTACGTGCTATTTACATTTTTTGCAAATTCCAAATGTTCATAGAAATTTCGCAAATTCCTAATGCTCGTTTAAATTTTGCAAATTCCTTCTGCTCGACTCTAGTTAGATAGCTAGGTCGAATTCAGTCGCTGTTAGGAGGGGAATCCTAGTGGCCGGGTGCTCTGCCTGATCGATAATTTTCGTGGTTTCTCCGATCAACATCAGACGAGTGACGGAGCAGTTCGCTAACAAACGACCCAGGGACCGTGCTCGCGATCTTTCCTTCCTCTCCCTCGTCCTATCCTCACTCCTTACTCACACATACTTACGTGCACTAAAACACTACCACACATGCCGGGAGACCGGTCGGGGGCTTAGAGCTCCTCCTATCTGAGGTGGTGCCCCGCTGATTGGAGATACCTGGTTGGGAAAAATCCAGTTAACTGAGGAGTTGGTCGGTGTTGGATTCTGGCATCCTGTGGGGGATCACAACCACCTCCCGAGGGGGGAAAAAATGCACTGTATGCTGATTGAAATTTCGCTCATTTTAAATGTTTAAATTTGTTCGAACCCGACCTTCATCTTTAATATTGAAGCTAGGAATTTGTATCTTAATGCAATATGTTCTTCAATATTAGATCTTAAAATTCGCTTACGTTTATTTTCTTTCGAAATAGTTTTTTTTTTCGCGTAATTTTCAGTAAATTTCGAAACACGAATTAGTTGCCTTTCTGCAGTTGGCGATGCTTATCCAATGGAAATGTTGTGTACATCCATTTGCAAGACGCACAAGCCCTCGCGGGCGCTGTGTTGCAGAGGTGCGTGCGCTGCGCTGCGGGCCCGACGCTCTGCGCGTGCGCGTGCTGCTGCGCCGCGCCTTCCGCGGCCTGCTCTTCGCGCGCGGCTTCCCAGGCGAGTGCCGCGCGCAGGGCGCCGGCCGCAACGCCCTCGAGCTCGCCCTGCCCGCCGGCGCGTGCGGCGTGCGCCTCGAGCCGCAGCCCGACAGCCAGGTGCGTCGCCGCGGGGCCCCGGACCCGGCCCGCCCCGCGTTGGCCCCGCTCCTCCCTCAAAGCGGTTCCATCCCGTGCCTACTGCCTGTCGACGTCCCGCTCCTCTGCGTGATGCCGCTCGTCGCCATCACTCCGTTCCTCGGTATGGCTACGCTCCCACCCTGCTTCGCTCCTGCCCCGCTCCCGCGCCACACTGCCCGTCCGCCTCCACCTCCGCTTAAGCAGTCCAGTCCCAACCCTCTCCAACAACTCCCGCCTTAACCCCGTTCCTCGCCATCGTCCCGTTTGTCATGGCTCGCACTTCGCCCGCTCCGCCCGCTCCGCGCCCGCTCCGCCCCGCTCCGCCCGCTCCGCCCGCTCCGCGCCCGCTCCCGCCCCGCTCCCGCCCCGCTCCGCCCCGCTCCGCCCCGCTCCGCCCCGCTCCCGCCCCGCTCCGCTCCGCCCCCCGCTCCGCCCCGCTCCGCCCCGCTCCGCCCCGCTCCGCCCCGCTCCCGCCCGCTCCCGCCCCGCTCCCGCCCCGCTCCCCCGCTTCTGCCCAGATCGCGCCCAGCACAGCGCAGTGAGTGAATGAGTGAGTGAACGAGTAAGTGAGTGAGTGAGTGAGTGAGTGAGTGAACGCGTGAGTGAGTGAGTGAGTGAGTGAACGAGTGAGTGAGTGACGAGTGAGTGAGTGAACGAGGAGTGATGAATGAATGAGTGAGTGATGAACGAGTGAGTGATGAATGAATGAGTGATGAGTTAGTGACTACCAATGCTGGTGGTGAGCGCGTGCGCTGACGTTGCTTGTGCGCGTGCGCAGGGTGGCGGGCTGCGCCTGCGCGCCACGCTGGAGCTGCAGCTGGACGCGCGCCTCCGCCAGGCGCGCGACTCGGCCATCGAAGTGACTTGCCGCGTGCCCACGGAGGACTTGGCGCGCGACCTCGCCCCCGGCCCCGCCCCCCAGCCAGCGCCCGCTGCTGCCCTCGCCCCCGGAGCGCATAGGTGAGCACACGCAACACACTTTTTACTTTCTCTATACGTACGTATATATATACTATAGAAAAACTTACGCGAAAAACGGCGGTTTTTCGGAACAAAAAAATTAATCGCCGGGCCATGTCAAGGAAAAAGTGTAGAAATCCAGCTGCTAAATTAACAGAACTCCCCTAACACGTGGAGTAGCCAGAATCCCTATTTTATGGGTTCTTGATGCCAAAAAACCAATTGAAAGCCAAACGTCTGTCCATCCGTCTGTCCCTCTGTTGTATGTGAACAAATCTAGCGCCTAAACCACACGTACGATCTTTCCCAAATTGAAGAAAGCCTTATCTATCTGGCTCTAGTTCAAGCTTTGAAATTTTGGAAAAACATTTTTTAAAATTTGGGGGTACTTTACATGAAGCCCCCCCGGACATTTTCAAAATTTTCTCAAAAACTGCTCTAAATGTTTTCTTTAAATTTCTTGTAAAATAGAGTAAAATACACTTATAAAAGTGGAGAAAGTTCCATTTTTACGGTTAACTCCGAATTTCCGAAAATCGCAAAAATTTTAATTTTTTAGCGGGGGGGCGAAGTGCAACTATAAAATTGAAGACACAGATTTTCCCTTTAAATGAAATTTGTTACTCTTACATTGTTCTTTCATTAAGGTCAAGTACATTTTTTGAAAATTTTTAGTTGTTTTCGTGCAATAGAGCGTGCAATATTTGCAATGTTATAACATTTCAAAAAGATTTTCTAAAAATCGACTCCAAAATTTTTCTTTAAATTTTTGGTGGAGTTACTGCCCAACCAACCCTATCCGATGACATAAACGTCATATTTCTCTATCCTTTTGTTGTTGTTTTCAAAAATTACAAAAATTTAATTTTTTTGACTTGTCTCTCACCACGGTAATATTTATCTTAGAGGCGACTTCTTCACACTATTAGATTCATGAGTACATGCGATTTAAATAATGTCAAATAAACTTTCTCGAAAAATCAACAGTTTTCTGTAGAAGTGAACTTAGATTTTCTCAAAAATGACTCCAAATTTTTTGTTCAAATTTTTCCAATGAATGGAGCTAATTGCACTGTTTAATTTAATGTAAAGTTAATGTTCGTATATTCTTTTGTTTTTTCAAAAACTACACAATTGTAATTTTTTAAAAATATCTCTCACGCCGTTAATATGCACATTTCCATCAATTTGTATACATTATTACATTTGTCAGTGAAAGTACTTCAAATGACGTCAAATGAAGGTTTTCGAAAACTTAATAGATTCATGTGTAAAAGAGCTTCAAATTTCGCATTTATAGTAATGTTTTATCGCCATTTTCTTAGATACGGGTCCAAAATTTTCAGTGAAAATTTCTATTTTGGGCAACTAATATATATATATATATATATATATTAGTTAATTACGTTAATTCGTAACAACGTTCTAAACAACCAGGCACTAGCGTCAAACGAAAAGTGGAGTACTTATCCCGTAACCAAGTCATCATCAGTCGTAGTCAGTCATAGCGTAGTCATACCTTCGGCAAGGGGCTCGGCGCCATTAGATCCGAGGGGATCCTATATGACTTCACGGAGCATCGTTAAGCAATTCGGCTAGCGACCCTGGCGGTTAAAGCGGCATTGGAGTTGTGGTCGATTGTGACCGTCATTATTCCGGCATTTCGCCAAATAAATACACCTCAGACGCTAGTGGTCCCTCGTACGTAACATTCTTCCCATAATGAGGGATTAGAGCCCACATTTACTGCAGATTGTTCCCTGAAAATAGATTTTATTACATTGGAGCGAATATTTCTTTAACAATCCTTGCAAAAATCGCTCATTTTCTTTCTGTATTCAAAATTCAAGTAGCATACGGTTTAAGGTAGAGATCACAAAATTAAGAAAACGTGCATAGAATCCACTTCTCCCCTTAGCACGTCACACACACTTCTTTCCTGTTTTTGACGTCCAATAAATAGAGTGAGCGGGTTGTGCTTGTTGCGTGCAGGGAGGCGCGCGCTCGCGGCGGGGGAGCAGCAGCGGCAGCGGCGGGCAGCGGCGCGGGCGGCGCGGGCGGCGCGGGCGAGCGGCGGCGCGGGCGGCGGCGGCGCGCGTGGGCGTGGATGGAGCTGCGCGGCCGCCCCGGGCGGCCGCTCCGTGGCCGTGGGCGAGCCACTGGAGATGCGCATCCGCGCGCACGCCCCAGGTAAGGTGCCGTTGGGGGTTCGTCTCCGAGGAGATAAATTAATTATGAATGAATTGACACTATTACTACAGTATACTGAAAGAATTTATTAAAAACAAAGAAGGAGATAGAGAGATAGGAAATTAAGTTTTGGTTGCTGGACTCAGATGCTTAACACGGTTTTTATGCAGTGACTATGAGGGCGTGAGAGAGTGAGCGTGAGCGCGAGCGTGAGGGCGAGCGTGAGGATGAGAGGGAGGGCGAGAGGGAGGGCGAGAGGGAGGGCGAGAGGGAGGGCGAGAGGGAGGGCGAGAGGGAGGGCGAGAGGGAGGGCGAAGGAAGGGCGAAAGGAAGGGCGAGAGGAGGGCGAGAGGGAGGGCGAGAGGAGGGCGAGAGGCGAGGGGCGAGAGGAGGGCGAGAGGGAGGGCGAGAGGGAGGGCGAGAGGGAGGGCGAGAGGAGGCGAGAGGGAGGAGAGGAGGGCGAGAGGGAGGGCGAGAGGAGAGGGCGAGGAGGCGAGGGGGCGAGAGGAGGAGGCGAGAGGAGGGCGAGAGGAGGGCGAGGAGGGCAGAGAGGCGAGAGGAGGGCGAGAGGGAGGGCGGAGAGGGAGGGCGAGAGGAGGGCGAGAGGGAGGGCGAGAGGGAGGGCGAGAGGAGGGCGAGGGAGGGGGAGAGGAGGGCGAGAGGGAGGGAGCGAGAGGGGGCGAGAGGAGGGGCGAGAGGGAGGGCGAGGAGGGAGGGCGAGAGGGAGGGCGGAGGGGAGGGCAGAGGAGGGCGAGAGGAGGGCGGAGAGGGAGGGCGAGAGGGGAGGGCGAGAGAGGAGGGCGAGAGGGAGGGCGAGAGGAGGGCGAGAGGAGGAGGCGAGAGGAGGGCGAGAGAGGGAGCGAGAGGAGGGCGAGAGGAGGGCGAGGAGGGAGGCAGAGAGGGCGAGAGGAGGGCGAGAGGGAGGGCGAGAGGAGGGCGGGGGGAGGGCGAGAGGGGAGCGAGAGGAGGGCGGAGGGAGGGCGAGAGGGAGGGGGCGGAGAGGAGGGCAGGGAGCGAGAGGGAGGGCGAGGAGGAGGGCGGAGGGGGCGGGGCGAGAGGGGGGCGAGAGGGAGGGTGAGTGTGAGGGCATGAATGGTGGTGAGGGCGTGTGTAACATAGGTAGTGGGTGTAAAGTGAGTGTGGATGTATGCGTGAGAGGAGAGCGCCTGAGCAAACGTCTACGTGTGACTTACACTAACATACACTACACTAACACATATTCCGGGAGACCGGCGGGAGCTTAGAGCTTGTCCCGGCTGGGGCGGTGCCCCGCTGGTGGGAGAGTCCTGGTTAGGGGGAAACCCCACTAGCCGACGGTAGGTCGGCGCCGGATCTCGCCATCCAGCGGGGGAAAATCACCGCCCTCTCCCGAGAAAAAAAACATGCACTACACTAACGGGACTAATGACCGAAGCAGTTGACGCGCCCGGAAACACGAAAAAATCAATCAATGTCTACGTGTGAAAATAAGTGCGAGGGTGTGAGCGCGTGGACATAAGTGAGGGCGTGAGCGTGAGTGTGAGCGTGAGCATGAGCGTGAGCGTGTGGGTATAACCGTCTGGTTGTATGTCTGAGTGAAATAGTGAGTGCCTGCCAAGACGCGTACGAGTGAACGGGAGCGCGAGTGCGTGAGCGTGTTTGTAGTGAGCGTGTGGGTGTAACCGCCTGGTTGTATGTCTGAGTGAAATGGTGAGCGCCTGCCCAGACGCGTACGGGTGAACGGGAGCGTGTGGTGGTGAGCGTGTGGGCGTAACCGCGTGGGGCGCTTGCGTTGCAGAGGGCGTGGGCGTGCGCGCCGTGGCGTGCGTGGCGTCGGACGGCGCGGGGGAGTCGACGCAGCGTCTGCTGGACGAGGAGGGCTGCCCCGAGGGCCCGGCCGGCGCGCCGCCGCTGCTGCCGCCCCCGCGCCCGCCGCCGCCCCCCTCCGCCGGCGCTGACGACGACGGTGAGCGCATGCGCCGCGAACATTTCTGCCGTTCTACACCATATGTTATTTCTGTTCTAACAGCACAATTATATATTATGGGTCTTTTGCACAGCATAACGTACGATAATATCAAGATCAACACGGGGTGAAATCGAGTTAAAGCTTTAGCACAACCTTTAATTCGAAATCCTAGAACTGTGGCAACGGAGGGTGCACTAAATTCTCACAGTGCCACATCTTCTTGATTTGCATTTGTTCGACTAGGCCTACTATTATTATTTACTATTATGAATTATTATTTATTTACTATTATTTACTATTACTAAATTTATTTACTACTATTATTTATACAGCTATCATATACAATTCTGTATATATAGATTAATACCATAAACTTGATGTTGCATCATGGGAATATAGAGTTAGCAGAAGACTGTCGCTAGTGTTGGGGACAAATTCGATAAGCCATGACCGAGTGATAGATTAGCACGCGATGTAAGTCGCCCGAGTTCGATGTGGCGCAGAGGCTCAAAAGTGAAGTCGCTTGCTGTACGTCAAGTCCCTATTAGGGAGTTTAAGAATGACAGTGAACAGCAATCAACTACACTTTTGAACCCCTGCGCATGCGCTAACTCGACATCGAACTCGAATTGAGTGCACACTGTCTCCACAGTTCGAAACTTCTTCCATTGAGACAAACATTTGTGCAAAACCCCTTTCTTGATATCATCCGCAATTGATCTCGATATTACTGTCGACAGCTGTAACATTACACCGTGCTTAAACACCCTATTGGATCGTGAATATTATGGGAACTCATGAATGGATATTTCCACTATTGATTGGGATATATTCTCAACTTTTAATAAGAAAATGGCGTGGTATTTCTCACTAATATTATTTTTAATAAATTATGCATTCTCAAAATTATTTTCATAAACTCCGGCAGTGATAGCTCAGCGACAACTCCGTTGCCTCTGCAGCATTATTGACCCGGAGGTCCTAGGGTTCGAGTTCAGACGGTGACGGATTTTTGACATTAGCTGGATCGCTTTTAATTACTGTCTGGAGGCGAATTCTAGCGGCCGTCTGCTCTGATAGGAAGTTCGTGGTTTCTCCGATGAAAACTAAGAGAATGCCAGAGAATGTCTCTTACAAACAGCCACGGACTGCGCGCGATCTTTCCTTCCTCACCCCTCCCTCATCCCCTCACATTATAAACACACACTTACATGCACTACACTACCACACATGATGGGAAATCAGTTAGAAGCTTAGAGTTTATCATGGCTGGGATAGATGTCCTCTAGGGGAGATATCTGGAGAGAAAACTCTCACAAACCGACATGTAGATCAGCTTTGGGGTTCATCATCCAGGAGGTGGGAAACACTGCCATCTCCCAGGATATAACACTGAATATATAACTCTGAGCATAAGGCACTGAGGATAAGACACTGAGGATGAGGCACCGAGGATGAGGCACCGAGGATGAGGCACCGAGGATGAGGCACCGAGGATGAGGCGCCGAGGATGAGGCGCCGAGGATAAGGCGTCGAGGATGGGCCGGAGGCGCCGAGGATAAGGCACCGAGGATAAGGCACCGAGGATAAGACACTGAGGATAAGGCACTGAGGATAAAACACTGAGAATATCACTAAGAAACACTGCCACCTCCCAGGATATAACATGCACACCACTTACGGGACGTACGACCCCTACTTATTAGACCGATGGTACGTACGACCCATTGAACTAGTTGATGGATCCATCCCCACTCACCCAGAGGGTTTTGACCGGCCCTGCTGGCCTCCGCCGTGGCGTGAGGCTGAGCGCTATGCGCGCGCGCGGCGTGTGGCGCAGACGGCTCGGAGGGCGGCGAGGGCGGCGAAGGCGGCGAGGGCGCGCGCCCGCTGCACGAGCTGCGCAGCCGCTTCCCGGCCTTCAAGTTCCCCGAGCGCAGCGCGCTGCACGTGCGCTGCGAGCTGCAGCTTTGCCGCGGCCGCTGCGCGCAGTCGCCCTGCGCGGGCGAGGGCCCGGACGCCTCGGGAGCGCGCCGACACGCGCAGCGCGCGGCCAAGGTGAGCGGCCCTGTCCTCATCCGCAAGGGGGCTGGCAGAAACCTTTTTATTTATTTATTTATTTATTTATTTATTTATTTATTTATTTATTTATTTATTTATTTATTTATTTATTTATTTATTTATTTATTTATTTATTTATTTATTTATTTATTTATTTATTTATTTATTTATTTATTTATTTATTTATTTATTTATTTATTTATTTATTTATTTATTTATTTATTTATTTATTTATTTATTTATTTATTTATTTATTTATTTATTTATTTATTTATTTATTTAAAGTTTTAATGTTTTTTAAGTTTAAATAAATAAGTAAATATTCGGAATATGAGACCAATTCAAAGAATTTGCTGCCTCTGCTTTGAAACGTTACTTGTATTGCAGGGGGAGCCAGGAGAAGTTTTACAGACGCTGGAAGTCTTCAACAGTGTGGAGGTCCTGGCGCCAGGCATCGAACTCGACCCACGACCCGCGTTGCTGCAACCTGGCCGTCCGCGCGCCCGAGCAGGTACAGATTGCGCCAGATAGAGAATTGGTTGGTTGAGTCTACGCCGAAAGTGTAAAAATCACGTGGTGTTAGAAAACAAATAATGCTGCATGTTAGAGATGAGTAGAGCCCGGATTTAGTCAAAATGCTTTATTACACAGGTCAACAATTTTTTTTTCACTAGTAAAGCCAATAAGTGTTTTTAATAGTGTGCTGAATTCAAATTTAGTATCAGTTTTCGCTTATCATATACAATTTCTCGGGACTTTACTTTAATTGTTTTCGCGAGGCATGGTTTCTGGGAACTCTCGGTGGATTTCCCTTGGGTGATGCGTAACATGATTCACATCCGTGCCCTTTGCAGAAATAAGATAAGACAGTGTCTCCTGTTGTAAACCGTCCCGAGCATCAGAACCAACAGCAGACCAGCGTTTCAGCGAGTGCTCCTAACGAGAAAAACGTGTGTCCACTGCCGAATACGCTCGTGTATTCCAAAAGGTACTACAACAGTGATGTTTCAGTGTTCCCGTGAGGGGTGCATTTCTCTCAGAGCATAAGGTGAGTGGGCACTGCGATTTATCGTATCCCGGGTAAAGTTTTCTCAACACAGATATTTTCCATTTCGCGAATTTGAGTTCCTTTGAGGCATGAACTCATCGATTGCATACAACGAAGTGAAACGTCTTCCAATGCTCAAATACAAAGTATTAGCGGTACTTCTGAATCGGCCAACGACTTTGTTTTGTTGCCGATTATGTGATATGCCATGCCTCGCACATGTCACAATCACCAAATAACTTCTGTTATGTTTGTGGTTCTTTTACACCAAAACCCCAGAGGCGCATGATTTCCCCATAACATCAGAAGCTGTACCCGTTATATTTTGGATGTCCTATAGGTGATCAAGATTAGAGCTGGGCATCGCATGTTATTTGCAAATCATGTGCAACAGTCTTAGGAAATTAGGCGAAAAAAACAACTTCTATTCCCTGTGTCATTCCCATGATTTGGCGTGAGCCAATCATTCACACTGATGATTGCTATTTTTGCTGTGTCCATATGAAGGGTTTCTTGGCAAAGAATAAACAGTATGAATCCGAATTTGCAATCTGCATTAAGACCAGTTCCTCAAGACGTCCAGTAACCGGTTCCCAATGCTCCATGTGAGACGCATGTACTTCAAGAAAAAGAAAATGCATCGAGTAGCGGTCTTGAAGAAGTGCAAAGTTTTTCAGATCCAGAATATATTCCTGAGATTTCTAATACAGAAATTTACACAATCCGATTTAAATAATCTCATTAGGGATCTTTCGCTATCCAAAATGAAAGCAGAACTGTTAGCATCGAGGCTGGAAGGAAAGAAAAACATATTAGAAAATAATGTTCGTATTTCCCATTACAGATCGAGAAGCAAAGATCTAGAGCAATGTTTTTCCTTAGATGGTCCAATGGTACACCTTCGGAATGGCGCTTATTTATCGACGCGTCCCAGCAAAGTTTGAAGGCAGTCTTTTTGCACATTGGCAATGAAAAGCATTCTATACTCATTGCTCGCTCTGGTCATTTGAAAGAAACGCATGAAAATTTAAATGCTGTATTGGAAGCAATTCAGTACAATCGTTATCAGTGGACCATCTGTGGAGACTTGAAAGTGGTCAACATGTTGATGGGTTTTCAGAGTTCTGTTGCTTCCTTTGCCTGTGGACTAGTCGAGACATTATATTAGACGTGACTGAGGGCCAGGAATTTCTTTCGATCCAGGAGAAGGAAATAACCAACATATTTCATTGGTTGCCACACATAGTAGGTTGCTACTGCTACCATTGCATTTTAACCTTGGCTTAGTTACACTTTTTGTAAAAGCACTTGGCAAAAGAAATTCGAATGGTTTCCTGTACTTCAGTGAAAATTTTTGCTTAATATCTCCTGCCAATTTAAAAGATGGTGTCTTTGTGATACCGCAGATCAGGGAGCTATTGAAGGAACCAATATTTAAAGAATGACTGGGTGATATCGAAAAGAAGTCATCGAGAAGTTAGAATCTAATACATTTTTAAAAAAATTTTAAAAAAAATTTAAGAACGGTATTTAATTCAGGTTATAAAGCTTAAATAATTTGAGTTTCAAAAATCTTTTAAATTATTACAATTGATTTTCACATTTTTACTGTTTAATCAAATTAGCAGTACAATGCATCGAAAAAATAATTGCTTCACATTATGTTGACACGAAATATTTGTCAGTATCGGATGGACTTGGGCGTATTTTATTTCTTTATGAGCCCCATGGTTGGTGGTGCTTAGAATCCCTTGTGCGTCTGCGCAGATCCTCGTCCGTCGTCGGGCGCGGGGGCGAGCGCGGGGGCGGGGCCGGGCCCAGGCACCGGCGAGCGCGCGCTGTGCCTGCCCGCGGCGCGCCTGGCGCTGGCCTTCGGCCTGCTGGGACTGCTGTTCCTGGCGGCGCTGGGCGTGGCCGCGTACTCGCTGCTGCGCGCGCGCCGCCGCGCCGCCGCCGGGCCCCCGCGCCCGCACTGGGCCGCCGGCCGCTGAGCGGGCTGCCCGCCACGGCCGACGAACGCCGCCCGACGTCGCCGAGCGGTCGCGCGCTGCCGCTGGCCACTCCTGTCTCTGAACGTCGTGGGTTGCTGAGCACGTTAGATCGCTGAGCGCCGGGAGTCTGAGTGCCAACGTCTCTCAGTGTATTGCCGCTGAGCGGTGCTTCCGCTGAATGTTGAACATCCTGGGTCGCTGGGCACTGCCGTCTCTGACAGCCGGAGGGTGTAGTGACTGTGTCGCTGTGCCGCGCCGCCGCTGAACGACGCCGAGTCCTCGGAGTAGTTAATCGCCCCCGGCGAGTCTTTAAGCGAGAACGTCGCTGAGCGGCAATGGTACTACTGAACGCAATGGGTCTCTTGAGTACCACGGGTCACTGAGCACAGCTGTGATTGGAATGATGTTTTAATGATGTGATACGTTTCATTGAAATTTACCAATGTTATTTGCCAATGTTTAAACTCCATTTGAGTCTCCCGGTCAAAATAAACTTTTCCGATACTGTATAAACCTGACAAATTTGAATAACAATCTACGTCTAAATTATGAATTTATCTTATTTGACTTATAACCTGATATAGCTTCAAAGGTGAAATCTAAATTTTGCCATGCTGGGACATGGTCTGGTGTATTCTGTGGCACAATAAAGCCGACATTCAGATAGGGTCGTAATGTAAATTTCAATTATAAGGAAAATTCAAGAAGCACAGAAATCCACTCGTATATCCAATCAACAATGCTTACTGAAGTATAATAGAAATACCTTTTTGCACTGTTTTATTTGGTCATCTACCAGCATCTTCCCAAGTCAAAGAAACATATTAACGCCGATCATTCCAATCTCAGACTCCTGGCGCTAGGACAGTGCCATTATGTATAGAAGTTGACGATCATCCTGAAACCCAATTGCTTCGAACTGTTAGATCAATTTACGAGTGATATACGAGTATGCCTGACAAAATGACTCTTCCAGGCTAGGTGACTGGAGCCGCTGACCAACGTGAAACCTTCAGTGATTTTCTTCTTCAATACCAACTTCAGACGTCTACTTACTTTTCGGCAGAACGTGTCGTGGAAGATTTAAAGGTATTAAGGTGACGCCATTTGATAATTCGGGAATCTCCGCGAGATTTCTTTGCATTTGTAGAAATCTCTGCGAATTGTCTCGAAACTAGTAAAGGGAGGGGTGTTTAGATTAATTTGCAGGGGAAAGAGGGATACCTACATTATTGCACCATTATACCGTGACGATGTAATAAGCCCTTAAATTTATGGTTGTGAACTTCACAGTTAATCATTATAATTTTGTAATATACAACATTTCTTACAAATCAAAAATACATTTTATTATCAATAGACTGTATTTGATGGCATCCAAGATGATGTTATGAATCCCAATATAACATGTAAAACATTAGAGAAAGTATTGAGAAACAGCCTAACTCAAAATATGAATTTTTCTTATTTTAACCTGGGCTTCAAAAGTGAAATCTACATTTTACATTAAAAAATAGGTTAAACGAAATTTTACATGCAAAATTATTTAAATGTTTGTGTCAGAATGAAAGATACATAAAAATTCCACAATGAAATCTTGTAAATGTGATCAATACAAATTAATTAGAGGAAACAAAAAAATTCAATGTCACATTTTTTTGGGTTTTGAGTTAAAGGCAAGAAATTGTTATTATTACATTAAATGAAAAATATGCTATGCAGAAAAGTTTGTCTGAGGTATTTGTGATGTGCGTAGGGGTCCTTCAACTTTTAGCGGCAAGCAAAAACATTTCATGTCTAAGACTTATAACCTATTTGTTTGCTGTCCAAAATTTGAAGATCATAGAGATAGAATATTTTTGTTTTCTCCAATTCAATTAAAGTTACAATACATTTATCAGTTTCATTTTGCATTTGAAAGAAAACACATTGCCAACCATATAATCTGACTTTAGTATTATGTGTTACTTCAAACTACATTTCTTTGATAAAATTATTTTCTGGAAAAGCCTTTTTATAATATTAACAATCAAAATATATATTTACTGTTTGAAAATTGCTGTATCAGAAAGTCTCACAAGTATGTTTGAATATGGTTTGAATTCTTAAAAATGAATTCTTTGATTTTTACAAATTTGCTTTTCCATGCAGTTTCATTATTATATTTTGTGAAACTTTTATGTGCCTAATCCTTATTAACAGCAATAGTGAAAGAGAAAAGAACCTCATCTGATCTTCAAATCTCCAGTTGCTATAAAAGTTATTTCTCATGACAATGGCTATCATGTTGAGGGTTGTCTTGTTTATTGCAATACTTTTCATTTTAAATATTTACTTAACATTTTCCTAATTGTTAAGATTAACTATGTAAAAATTTCCTTAATGAAAAGAAGCTTTGATATGTGCCTTTGATTTTTTGATGAAGATACTTCTAGTAATAGATTGTGTAATTATCATTTCTTACAAATATAATTTGAAATTTTTACAATTTGTATATTTTTTGACAGATTGCCCAGAGTGTCTTTGAAAAGAATTACACCCTCTTCCTGATTTGAGGAACTTCTCGGCCTCTCTTCCTTTTCTTTGCATGCATCTATTATATCTGTCTTCTTTCAAGGTAAGTCTCTCTCTTAAGCATTCTATTTATCTTGATCTCAGTCTTGAACAATTCCTTATTATGGAGACAAAAGAAAGAAAAATTGAGATAATTGCAAAACACGATGTGGTATTGTACAAATCTGGAACTTAATATGTAATAGTTGAATATTGTGAATTTCTTTCATGATGTTTTTAATACATACTATAAACATTCTACACTAGACATGGTGAATTGTAAGCATTGAAGAGACAAAATTTAAACATAATTTTTCATAAATCTTTCCTCAAGGTTCTAGTTCTTGAAATCTTCATATATGAATGTTTCTACATTTGTTTGTGTGAATCTGTTGTACTTTGTATTGAACTAAAGGAGAAATATGTATTGTGTAAGTATTATATATACATTCTCATCTATAGGTTGTAAATTTTGCATATTTGCATGTTTTTTTTTCCTTAAACATAATGATATGCATAAAGAACATAAATTTCATACTGTTTGGAATCAATATACAAAACCTTATTGTTCATATTTCAGCACGTTGGTGATAATTGAGAATATTAAGAGCATATATCGCATTTAAGAGCATTTAAATATATAAGCACTATGGCAACATCATTAAAAATAAGCAGTATGGCAACATCAACAATTATAAAAATTGATTTTTCTATTTTATTTTGGGAGTAGATTTAGATAATATCTTCTTCTCCTAGTTTGACCATGATCCAATTTTACCTATCTTATTCCATTATACCTTTTTATGAAGAACTTGAGCAGATATGTCACCAAGTACCAAAATATGACATGATTGTTTTAGGTGATTTCAACACTAAGGTAGGGAAAGAAGATATTATGAAACATTATGTAGGTAAGCAAACATTAGATGAAGTGAGTAATGAAAATGGAAATATGCTAGGGCAATTTGCTATAAGAAATAACATGAAAATTAAAAGCACACAATGAATGAATGAAGAATACATATGGGGATGTGTAGATCGTGGATGCGGATACAGTTAACCAAATTGCCAATGTACTTGTTGATGGAAGATACTCATCCTCCATTATTGTTTGCAATAATAGAAGCCCAAAGAACATTACAGAAAGAAAGAGAAAAAAAAAGAAAAAGAAGGAGAGATATTAAAAAAACTCAAATAAAGAGGAACAACTGGTTTGGTGAAGATTGCAGAAAGGCAATAGAAATTAAAAAATAAGCCTGAAAGATGACTTTGCAGAGACTGACAAGAAATAATAAAGAAGAAAAGAAAAATGCGAGAAGGAAAACTAATATATGCCAGAAAAAGGAAAATATGCTAAGAAAACAATTCCAAAAAAGAAGTGCTAAATAAAGAAAGTGAGATTTGGAAATTCTACTGTATGAATTAAAAAAAAAAGGACAGAGGATGCAAAGGTAAGAATGGAAAGATGCTTAGTAATGTAAAAAAAGTAATGGATAGATGGGCACAGTATTTTGAAGATCTGTTAAACATGAAAATAGAATATAGAGATATAGAGGAAAGTAATATTGGAACACAAGACAAAAGAAATGAAGAAAGTAAATCTGAACAAAAAGAAGTGGCGCAGATGATAAAAAGAATAAAAAGTAATAAGGCCCTTGGTAAAGATCAAATACAAGGTGAATTAATTAAAAATCGAGGTAATGCTTTGTTAAAAGCTATATGTAGTTTAATAGACAAAATATGGGATGAAGAAAAGATGCCCAAGAAATGGGAAAGTGGAATGATATGTCTAATATTCAAGAAAGGAGGTAGACTGATTTGTGAAAATTATAGAGGAATTACTCTACTAAACGTGGTTTACAAAGTATTATCAGGAATTCAAAAGTATTTTGAGAAAATTATAAGATGATACTAATGTGGATTTTGACCTTATAAAGGAACAATGAATCAGATATTTGTGGTAAGACAAATTATTGGAAAATTTCAACAACATGATATATTTGTGGATTATAAATAAGTGCTCCATTGTATAAAAAGGAAGATCCTTTATGAATCGCTTATCGCTTCTCGGCCTTTTGGCTAAGATCAAAGTGTAAAGTGTAAATACCCTATGACATAGGAATACCAGAAAAATTAATAAAGCTGATGATGATGAAAAATACAAACACAGTAATTAAATGTGGTAACAAAAAGAACAAACCTATTACCATAGACACAGGAGTAAAGCAAGGAGACAATCTATCAGCTACTCTATTATAGCACTACATAGTATAATAAATAAGTTAAAACATAACAGTACAATATTTTATAAATCATCACAAATATGTGCATATGCAGATGATATTTGCGTAATAGCTAGCAAAAAAAGAAGTTTAAAATAATGAAGAAACGGAAAAAAAAGGCCTAATAGTAAGTGAGAATAAAGCAAAGTATATGGTACTTTCCAATTCAGAAAAGAGAAGGAGACCCCAAAATATTAAAATATTGAAATAAAATCTAGAAAGAGTTACCAACTTTTTACGTCAAAATATGTACATAAATATGTAATGAAAACAGTAAGAATGTGTAATGAATATGTAAAATTGGATAAAATATGTAGTATTAAATTTTACTAATTATAAAACACATTAACATAATTCAAAATTAAATTTATAAAAAATTTCCTAAACAAATTTTAAAAATTATACAAACGTCTCAAAAATCATTTGGAGAGCATAAGTTGATGCACACTTTGCACCATAAAACTTTCCCATCAGTAGTAAAAGCCTCATCTATTGCTATTCAGGACTGTAGTTTTGCAGCCCGATTATGATATTGAATGTTACACTCGACGATCGCCAATGTTTCTCCAAAATTAAGGTTAAAAGTCATGATTCGCGACATCAGTGATACTTTTCACACCTAAAGGGGAAAATGATCTCCGTCGCTTATGCGCACTTCCCGCCACTGAGATAACTGAAGAAGATTGTGAGAACATCACGCATCTTCACATGGGGAAGGAGACAGCATGCAGTAATAATGTACGAAAAAATGCTTTTTTAAAAAATATTTCTTTTCATAAAAAATATGTTTAATTAGCTATTTTTTTGTAACTTATTGTTAATCAAAGTAAGTTTGTGGCAAGTAAAGTTAAAATAGTCTGCCACCAGCTGACGACACTTAATTGCAGAATTAATAATAAATCTAAAAAATGTAATAAAATTGGAGAAATGACAGAAAAACGAAAATATGTAAAATATGTAATATGTAAAAATATGTAACGAAAAAATTGACTAGTGTGTTAAGACGGGGCTGATTTGCCAAGATTACAAATTTGAGAACGGTAAGTAGAAAGACAAAAAATATGTAATTACATAAAAATACGGTCTCTACTTATTAGTAATGAGAATGATATGAAGGAGGCATCAAAGAACGTGTAAAGGCAGGGAATGAAGCATATTATATAAATATGCAAATATCAAGAAATAAATCCATAAGACGTAACACAAAAATGAAAATATATAAAACAACAAGTCCTGGGGTAACATATGGAGCAGAGGCCTGGACATTTAACAACAAATGATGCAAATGAGCTAGGCGATTGAATGTAAACTAATATAATATTGTCAGATTTATTAAGGCACAAAGGATTAGATGGTTGGGAAAATAGAAAGGATGGAACAATCAAGAATACCTAAAAAGATATTAGACGGTAATCTCTTTTCAAAACAGAGGAGAAGCCATCCAAAGAAAAGATGGAAATATGATGTGATGAAAGACCTTAACATAATGAAGAAGAAGAACTGGAAGAAGATAGCGGAAGACAGAAGAAGATGGAATGCTGTTGTGCATGAAGTCGAGGCCCATAAAGGGTTGTAGAGTGAGAGAAGAAGAAGAAAAATGTAAATGCAATATTACATTCTGGTAAGCATACTATTTCACATCAAAAGAAATCTTTGCTTTAGAGCATTGTCCCCTAAATTCATATAAAATGAAAATAATGCTTTCCTGCATGAGAACAAGTTTTCAAATTACAGAAAAAGAACAACTCAACAAATTTGGAAAAATGTATGGTAATTAGTTGTATTAGGAATTAAATGCATTATTTATATTTCAAGATGTAAACATAGCTCATTGGTGTAAAATGAAATTCACACTCAAGTCTGTGAATATTTTTTGCATTAAGTGCATATCCCACATTTGTATAACATACATATTTTCAAGCCTTTTGAGCATATAAATCCACACCATAGATATTACATTACTTGCATGTAGGCATGTATTCATTTACATTACATTACATTAGAAGTATGAGAAGCTGAAAGCTGCGGTTTGAATCCTACATAAGGCATGGATGCTTTCAGCAATTGGAAATGAATGGCTTCTTGTACCAACCATATCGTATATATCCTATTTCACCCATCACCCCTTTGAAATCTCTCATTATTCACTCCTCAATGTTCATATCATCATCATCATCATCATCATCATCATCATCAAAAGAAAGTATTTTATTCTCCAATATTGATCCAAGTTTGAATGGAAATTCCCAACATGTGCACTGACAGGGTGAATTATAATACAAGCCAACTAAGCATTTGCTTAAGACCCCTGCTGAACAGGGGTCTGCAAATTTTTTAACAACATTTTATCTTAAATTATAAATATAGTGTTAATCCAGTTTGGCTTGTTGAAGAGTGTCAGTAATTTTAAATTCCCCATAACAGGTTACGAGACTAATGATGGGTAAGTCTAGTGATGGGGCTGCCATCTTCATGCCTCTAGACATGCATCCTCATTTGTTGACCTCAAATGGGAAAGGTGCCTCTTCCGCCAGTTATGTCGTTCCAGAAGTATCCTCTTCCACCATAGCTGCCGTCGGGGTATTGGATTTGAATGGAAAATTATCCAAGGAATTTAAAATTAATCGAGATGTTAGACAAGGTTGTAGCCTATCACCAAGTTTATATAATATTTATATAGACGACGTTCTGAGAGAATGGAAACTGTGTATTACTGATGGCATCGAAATAAACTCCGAAACCACTCTAAATACACTTTTATTTGCAGGCAATCAGATAATTATCCAAGAAAGTGAGGATGAGTTTCAGAGGGCTCTCTATAAATTGAATAACATATGTGAAAGATATAACTTGAAAATCTCCACTCAGAAAACCAAAGTAATGGCGTTTAGAGGCAAACATCCTATACGAAGTAAAATAATAATAAATAATACAATTATAGAACAAGTTAGCCATTTTAAATGTTTAGGATGTGATATTACTTTAGAATTCAATAAAGATATTTCGATAAAAACCCAAAAATTTCAAAAATCTGTGGTACAATAATACTATACCTGAGAAAGAAAACAAGAAAGGAAACACAACTTAAATTTTATAAAATAATGGCTATCCCCATACTTCTTTATGGATGCAAGACATGGACCATGAAAAAGAAAGATTTTACTAGAATTCAGACATCTGAGATGAGGTTTTAGAGACAAGTAAAAGGCTGCACTTTATTAGACAAAATAAAGAGTGAAGTAATCAGTGAAGAATTAGAAGTACTCCCATTAACAAATAAAGTACAAGATTACAAGACCCGATGGTCCCAACATCTACACAGAATGAATAGTGACCGCATCCCAAAACAAAAATATATCACTACAGACCTCATGGTTAAAGGGATGTCGGCTGTTCAAGATTGAGATGACATGCTGAAGACAGAACAGGAGTCTCTCCTAAATCCTGAAGAGATGATGATGATGATGATGATGATGATGATGATGATTATAAATATTAAAAACATTTTAATTTTTAAAATTGCGATAATTAGTTTATTTTAATTAACTTTGAATGCACATGTTCAATATTTCAATAATAGGAGATCATACCTATTTTAGTCATGCGTAGAGCCCCTTAAGACATTTATCCAGGCCTATGTACAGAATGAGTACAGTGAGATTTTTCAGCAAGGTCAGCAATCAAAGTGTCTGGAGTGATCTGAATCTTCCCAAGAACATTGTTGAGAATGATAAGTAATCTTCATGAATATGTTGGGAAGACGTTTCTTTAATTCCATTGGTATTGTGAGCCTAGAAGAAACCTCAGGCCACTGACATGAAGAACTACAAAGTTTTGTTTGTGGGGGATTTCAATTACAATAACAATATTACACACATGTCATTACAAATAAATGGAAATTCTGCAAGAATCTTGTAGTGTTAATCATGAACTATGCTTATTATATTCATTCCTGATTTGTTTTCAACAATTGAATTGTTTAATTGAAAACAAAACAACAATGACAACAACAACAACACATCTCCATTAGCTCTTCAACATGTGCCCTTTGATGGGAAATGCCACATCTCCAAAGTAAAGTGCAGTTTGAAGTGATCAGAGAACCACACCTGCTTAGATTATATTAACAAACAACAGATTTTTGATGTTTTGAGATGAAAGTAAGCTAAAAGTGTTTACTGAATCAAATGGTAAACTTAAAATACAGAATTGTGGGAATTGTGATGCAGTATTGTTGATGTAATGACATGAAGAAATAATGGAAGTTGTCTCCGTTGACTTAATATTTTAAGAAAATATTAACGAAAAATATATTCAGTTGATGGAGTTGACTTCCATTATTTCTTCTTTAACATACAGAAGATAGCTCATCTTTCTGATTGGAAATGTGTTTTTCCTCAAAAGAACCTCAGCACGACTATCACTGGCGGCTCTCTTTTGTATTTTCTTAGTGCAACCTGTCAACTTCTTGGGATGCTCTGAATGACAATGAAAGGTGGAAGAGGATATTAAGATTGATTGATTATTTCATGATTCAAAGCATGTCAACTGCTTTAGTCATTGTGAAGTTGTAGGCTTTCATGGCCAGAGTCATGTAAATGATTTTGGCTGTCCGGGTGATGCAAGGCATTGATGTTTTGACCGTCTTGTTATGGTTGAAACATCTGCAACACAGCCTTCGACGCAGCATCACCCAGACAGCCAAGATCATTTGCTTTGGTCATTGATCCCATAAGTGTAGTCCATATTTTTATTAAGAAGAGGGTGGTTGATCTTCCTCTGCTGGGTGGTGAGATCTGCTGCCAACCTACATGTCAGCTTGCAGTATTTCCCAGAACCAGGTATGTCCCACCAGCAGACCAATGCCCCAGCCAGGTCAAGCTCTAAGCCCCCCACAAGTGTGGTAGTGTGGTGCATGTGACTGTAAGTGTAAGTAAGGGGTGATGAAAGGGAAAGGAAGTGGAAAGAAAGGTCTCACGTGGTTGATGGCTCATCTGTTAGAGTAGTGCTCTGGAATTCACCTGGTGTTGTTTGGAGAATTCATGGATAACTCTCACTTAGAGCAGTTGGCTGCTAGAATTGTCCTCCAGATAGTAGCTGAATTCAACCTAGCTGACAAACTAGTGTCAAAAATCCTGCCCCCATTAAGACTCAAATTCTAGGACCTTCCAGCCAGAGGCAATGCTGTGACACCAGTAGATACCCTGAGCCACCTTTGCCAGTGCCATAAATCACATGTGAAGTTTGTTTACCGAAGCAAATAAGTTTTCTACTTCTCAGGAGTGAATATTTCTAGTCGTAGGTTTCCGCGCCAGAGTCATGTAATGATCTTGGCTGTCCAGGTACGCCGGTCGAAGGCTGTGTTTTTACCATCTTATCGTGGTCTTCCTCAGGGCTGTTGTGCCTTGGCTGTCCAGCCCTGAGGAAGCACAACAGCCCTGAGGAAGACCACGATAAGATGGTTGAAACGTCGGCAAAACAGCCTTCGACGCGGCGTCACCTGGACAGCCAAGATCATTTACGTGAATATTTCTAGTTTCCAAATATTGCTTGAGACTAAAATAAAATAATCTCAAAGACTCCTCATAAAGAAATGCCTATTGCATGGTTTTTTTAATTCAACTATGTGTAGTGAAAAGTGAAGAGAAGATCACATACAGTTTTTATTTTTTAATCAAATCAAATCAAATTAATAGCTATTTTTTTATACTTTTGTTAAATTTTCTTGAGACTAAAATAAAATAAATTTAAATAATTTGTAAGGAAATTCAAATGTAGCTTTTAGTCTAAGAGTAATACAAATTTTATTTTCCAGATCTTGTTTACAAAATATTTTATATTTTTTCAGTAAATGGGAAAAGTCTTTTTATTTAATAATAAAAACTATACCCACTGATGACTGATAAGTAATCTCAAAGTTTTGTGACTGATAAGTATTTCAAAAACCATTGCCAACATAAACTGCCAATTATGATTTTCACTAACAATAATGTAACAGTGGTGATTATTAGAGAATCATCATGAAACATGAATGGAAAATGCGGGTTCTTCTAACACATTTTACTGAAGAAAACTAGCAGTGATACAACAGCACATATATTCTCACATTATTTATAAAAGTAATATAATGTTATATTATTGCAGATACTTCAGGTATTTCTTGAAAAACTTTTTTCACCAAACAAGGGGAGATTTGAAAAAATACATAAGTATTTTTCATTTTTGAACATTTTAAAATTAAATTGCACTTTCACCAATGAATTCAGTGTATTGTGGTCTATCTTTATGAAAAGTTTAGAGAAAAAATTTGGAGCCTCAAGTTGATCCAGGTTGATTGAAGATTAAGTATTTTGGAAAAAATCTTGTGTATGGTTAAGGTACTAGTATTGTTAACAGACATTGGACTGATGATGGGTAGGCAGACACACAATAATTTTTGAAAAAAAGCACTTTTTCAGTATCAAAATTGTCAAAGTCTTGAGATTTTTAATGTAGTATTACATGACTTTTCTTCTACTAAGTTGTAAAAGTAAAAATTGAAAACTGAGAAATCACATTTTTGACAATTTTATGCTCAAGAAGAGATTGGGAAGAGATTTTCGAAACAATACAGGATCTATTTCAATTGAAAATCAGCTTGGGAGCTATATTAACCATCTCTTGCAGTTATAGCCTTTGGAAATGTTAAATATTCTCAAATAAACTGTGAGGAACTTTGATGCCTCTGTTTTGAGTTCTTTTCCTGTTCTTAAGTTGGAGGCAGACCCAAGCTTCGAGCAATCTGAGTAGAGTCTCATCAGTCAAAACTAGCAACATGCTGTCTGAGAGGAGACAATGAAGAGAGCAGGATGGAATTAGATCATAGCTGTGTGAAGGGGGACTTGGTTTCATAGAGAAAAAGGAGTCCCAGCATCGATCTTCCACCTCTGACTACGTCATGACCATATCAGTCTGGTCTTTAATATCTTGCTAAATAAATTCAATTTTCTGTTGATTTGCCAGGATTGAACTCTACAGAAGTCAATGTGAATCTTATTCTTAAGTTTCATTAGGATTCATTTTTTTTGTATCAATTTATAAATTTCTAGCTGCCAATGATGAACTGAAGGACACGTTTAATAATAACCTCAATAAAGGAGAGAGAATTTGTGGAAATTCAAAAAAATTCATAGCACAATTGAAAAGTTTAATTTATTGTATTAGTGCAAATTAAAGTAGCAGTTTATGAGCATCTCATCAACAACATTGGCCATGTATTCTTAGTAGAAATGTACAAATATGTTAATACAGAATTGCTCTAATAAGAATTCATTGTTGACATTTGTTGAATGTTGTCACCAATAAAATAATACATTTGAATATTTGCAATATTTACAATATCACAAAATATTAATTTTAAAATAACTTCATAATGAAAGTGAAGAAAGAAAACAATTTATTAGAAACTAGAAATGAACAGATTCTAGAAACACACCAAAACATCTATTTTAAATATCTTTATTATATTTCAGAAAACTAATTAATTTGATTTATAAATGCAAAATAATCTATTATTAAATTTTTTGTATGTGAAATCTGGATAGTTTACAAGGCATTCATTTTAAATCAAGTTTTCTCTTCATATATCATTGTCATGGTGAACAAATGAATAGTGAACAATTGACAATCTATGTTCAGTAAACAAACTATCCATCCATTATGATATACATATATTGAACATTACTGGCAGATGACTAATTCTTAATTATTATGTAAGTGTCATATTTATGAATTTTGATAAAATTTTGAGAAGTGTTCAAATTATATCGATGAATTTCTCTTAAAATAACTTATACAATTATTAAGTAGATCTAAATAAATGAATAGCAAACAAGTTTGCTTTCTTTCTATGATAATAAACTTACTTTGTTAACAATTAAGTTTACTTAAGATAGCTTTTTAGATTAGATTTTTAGCACAGATTGCTTAGAAAAATTTTTCAGCTTAGCTAGTGATTTGATTTCTTATATAGATTTTGATCCAATTACAGACAATTTCTCAATAAGTTCTTTGCCAAACAAAGGGGTTAAGTAGATATAGTAAAGTTTAAAGAAATCTATATTGAATTTATTCTAATGTGAAGTGTTTGCTAAAAGCTAAATTTTTAATTAGTCAGTCTGATACATGTATCTAATCTTTTCTTATTTTTAACCATCATTGTAAACTGAATATATCATTGGCATTCAAGTATAAGTCACCAAGTTTTTAACTATAATATTGAGATAATAAAATTAATTTTAAATTTTGAGTTGTTAAAAAGGATAAAACTTATTTTACAAATTTCTAACTCGTACAGTGGATTTATTGGTATTTAGATAGCTGATCATGAAATTAATAATTGGAAGTTTTAATTAATGTTTTTTGTGGTCAATTGATCTTTGAGTACCAAAATGGTTACAGTTTGTGTGATTTATTTTGAATCAGTACTTAAATATTTGAACTCTTAAGTAAAATTGGTGCCTTTGTAATTAATATATGAATGATTATCAGTTTTTTATTACTTCTTCATTTTTTATTGTGAATTTGTTTAATTATTAATGCTTAGCCCTATCAGGCTAAGCATTATATATTATAATATATCTATTAATAGTGTTGGTGTTGTGATTTGTATTAAGAGGCCTGAAGATGGAATTACATAGTCTAAAGAGGCGGTAATCTTGAAATGTTTTAATACTACTTCTGTCCAAATCCCACGATCTGGAACATTCTTTAATTTAACTTAAGATGGTCATGAACCTTTCTACAATGGTTATCATCAATATGCATTACCCTTTTCTTAATCAAAAGTTTTTAAAAATAATTATTTACATTTATTATTGTCTATTGTATCATTGAAAGAAACCACCATTGCAATAATTCAAATGCTTATTTTAGTTACAACTTTATTGTCTTTCTAAGTAAAATCATTTTCTGAATCACTTTCCTGATTGGATTTGGATTCTTTGAGCTTTTGAGTTTAGTTGGGATTTACACCAAGAATGAAGCTCTTATAATATTATTCGATTCTCACAAAATTGAATCAATACTTGTGGTTGGAAAGGGTGAATTATAAACTTCTGTTAGAGAAAATTTTATTAAATGACCCTGACCATACACAATGCTTTCTAAGTGATCGCTGAATGGCTGAAACCTATTCTTTGTGGTTCCAATATATCGCTCTCTATTGTTTTGATGAATTTGTCCAAGACTTCTCTTCTCATTTTCCTTGAGCTACTTCTTACTTGTGAATATACTTGTTTACATTGTATATGATCTGGTATACTTCTTGTTTGTATATATGCTTAGTAGGCTTTTTTCTTACTTGCTATTGCTTCTGCTATCTTTCTTTTTTTTAAATCTGTTGCGCCTTTGTCATGATGCAACGCGTCTCATAACCCCCATTGGGCGTTGAGTGCTTAAGAAATACTCTGTTACTTTTTTTTAAGTCATTGTCTTAGGTCATTAATCTTCCATTATGTATTCCATAAGTCCGTTAGTCGTCAAGAGGACCAACAGGTAGCATCTCTGCGTACGTGCCTCTCTCTTGTGCGCTCCTGCGTCACTACCCAGCGGTCAGAATTTGGAAGAATAGGAGTAGGGTTTAGGACACTTCACAGGAGTTGGACTAGCCCTTGTGAAGCAGCTGAACTCGTTTTGTTGAAACAAATTTCACATGTGATTGTCCGGGAATCGAACCTGGACCTCCTTGGTGAAAGGCGAGTGACTGCTCTTGAGCCACGAGACAGCCTCAAGTTCTCTCTCACTGTTCCAGGATTGTAGCCACTTTTGTTCTTCTTTGATTTATAACCTATTGTTTCTTCCACAGTGGATTTTAAGTTTTGTTTTAAGCTTTCCCATTTTCCTTCTTCCTTTTCTTTCAAATTCAAATTATCGTGTTGATCCTCCAGTAATTTCTGTTGGATTCTTTTCTGATACAGATTACTTATCTCTTCTTCTTCAAGAATATTTTTAAACATTTTTTGTGCATTTTTTTTTATGCTTGGTTTTTCTCTAATCGTCAGTTTTCTGGATCACTATTTAGCTTTCTACTAGGTAGTAGTTGCTGCCTCCTTCACTTCCTCTATATACTTGTTCCCTTTACTAACAGGCTTGGGTATTCTTTTACCATGACATAGTCTATTATTGACCTTATTCCTCTACCTTTCCAGGTGAACTTATGAATGAAATGTCTTTATGTTTGAAATATGTTGGTTATTACTAGGGAATGGATTTCCATGTAATTACTTGTTTTTATAGGAAATAGATACTTGCATTTAAAATTTTTGAATTAGAACTATTTTTATTTTACATATTTTCGTATAATTACAGATTTTTACATATTTTTTACTAAATATTTAGTTACATTTTAATATATTTATACGTTGAAACAGAATATTTCAAATGCGCATTTGCAATATATGTTACGGAATCATCTTTATTACAAATCAAATGTGATGCTGCTGCTTATTTATTTATTTATTTTACATAAAAAAAACAGTTAAAACTGCGTATGACGTGCTATTCTTCTATGTGTTCTTCTATGATGTTCTTTGCTGTTCTTCTATGACCACCATAACTCCACCATGAATTGTCAAACTTACCCCTTCCCCCCACTTTCTGCATTCTCGGAGTCAAGGATGAGCGGATTTTTGTGAACATAAGTAATTTCAACCATGTGCTTGCTCATGTTTTAAACAGCACATTCATTACTCGAAAGAAAACTAACAAATATTTTTTAAAGAAAATTGTCTTCTGGGTTGTTTCTTCTTTGTTTCTGTGCTAACGGCTATTTCAATTTTATGTTGTTATAGTTCCCATTGTAGATCCTTTTCCTTGTGATACAGTCCTTGAACATTCCATGTTACTATCTTTATTAGGTTTTCTTTTTCTATTTCTGTCGGTTTTATTATTGTTCCCACTGTAGTCTGATCTCTCCTTCTTTCCTTTGGGGTGGTCGTTCGAATGCACTTATTAGAATCCCCTTAGGCCAGAATGTTTCGTCTTCTATTTCAGCTTCATCTAATGGTATTCCCAATTTGTAGGCTTTGCAAGTAGATGTGAAGAATTAAAAACACTAGGATATATCCTAGTGTTTTTAATTCTTCACATCTACTTGCATTTTTTATTCCTTTCTTCTATAAATGCTATATTATGTCTTCAGACTTAGTGCTGCTGTGCAGCTAACCAATGTACAGTCATTTGTATCTAGTCTCCCTTTTTAGCCCTTGCATTATTACACTAACATTATCATGTTATTTCTGTTTTTATAATGTTTCCTAGCTTGTGATTGTTTTGTCTGACCTGTTTGCTGTTGTTGTGTTTGGGTACTGTATAATCTGTTTCTGTTGTTTATCTTCTTCTCCTTTTGGTTTGTTATTTATTTGTGTTGGTTCTTCAGAGTATCTGCCCTGTTTGTGTGTCCTCTTGGCCATTTTCTTGTTTCTTTCTCCTTTGTCCTTTCCTCCCCCTGGCTCTTGAATCAGAGACACTCAAGTCGTCTTGTCTTATTGCTCATGATTCCCATGTTTATTTCTATTGTTTTAGTGTTCCTTTGACTTCCTGGCTTATCCAGTGTTTCAGATTGACCTTCATATTGATAATGTTTTTTGGAAATTTTAGCTTTGCATTAAGATGCAATAGCAGTTGCATTAAGATGCAACACTATCCAGGTTTCGTTTTTCCTTTCCATCTTCAGTGTTGTAATTTAGGAATCCTTGGTATATGAACAATATACAATATTATTAAAAATGTATGTGGCATTGAAGCAATCATTAGCATGCTATTAAAAATGTTACATAGTATACATCTGATCTACTCCATACCACCCACTCTTGGTGACCACTTTGCACCAATTAAGCTGATGAGCAACACAGAGAACACAGGTTAAAAGATACTGAGGGAGCACAGTACGAGACAATTATGAATGGAGTACTCAGTGCTTAGGCTTCCTTCAGCCCAGTTTGTCAGAACTGTTGTTTATTCACACCACTGACCTGGACAATCAGATGCAGAAAACAAAGGAGCAACAAGGGATCATTACAATTCTTGGATGTATGCTTTGGTTTCTGGGGTCCCAGTATGATTTTCGCTGTTACTATTTGATGAGTTATTGTTAATGGAATGTTAATTGACATCTAGGGAAAACAGCTGCCAAACTGAAGTTGTGAAATGTGATAAAACTATTTAGTGAATAAGAAAAGAACATTCAAGAAATGTAAATATGTGAATGATACCTGAATATTCAAAAATATGTGGACTAAAATTCTCCCAGAGAAATAATTCTAACACAATTCTTGCTTTTCTTCATGTCTAAAAATGTTCCTAGTATATTTCTAGGTTTTCAAGCTTGATATATACCCTGGTTAAAAGTTATACCAATTTGTGATCGTAATCGATGATGGTGTCACCTGATAGTCCATATACTGAATATATCTCAAAAGTTTTGATTTCATATTGACAACAAATACCTCAAAGTATTTTTACTCTTATTACAAAGCATTTTATGCATTTAAATTACATTTTTGTTTGAAATAAATTTTATGCTTTTATGAAGAAGATAAAATTTGTAAATGCTACAAATTTGCTAGTGGTAAAAGTTTTAAGGACTTTTGAATTTAAAAAAAAAGGATTTTATCTGTACTTTAATGGACCTAAAAAAAAGTCCATTTGAGGGCACTGCTCAATTATCTGATAAGATGTCTTATTGCTTGAAGTACTTCTAAATTCTAGGCCTGTCTGCAGTTCTCACGGCAACTTTAGGTGTCCACTCATTAAGCTATTATACATACATGGAAATACATATGGAAATACATTAATGTATTTCCATGTATACTTCAACTTCTAAGCATGTAAAAAAAAATTTATTTATTAAAAAATTTAAATATTTTACCTATATATTCAGTGCCATTCAGTTTTCAAGGATGATCACATGATTAAAACAAGGTTTTATTTTGGAGGCTGGAAGACGATATCCAGCATAGCTCACTACTGCAGAGTAAAAATCCCAGTTTTCACATTTACCAATTTCAAAGCTCGTTACGTATATGTGAAAGAAATGAAATATAAAAGAATTAAGAATCCTAGTAAATAAAATTTAGGTCTATTACGATCCACTAAACATCAAACTTTTGGGACAACATGTTCATAATCACTTTCAATTTTTAAATACATAGGTTCAATATTTCACATGTGATGGTACAGTATAATAAATAGTCTCATATATTATGAATATTTTTTAATAAAAAACAACAACAATCTTTCATATTCATGTTGCTTCAGATGTAAAAGCATTTTATAAATTGAGAAATTTTAGTAAAAATCAAGAAACATTACAATTTAGGTATAACATCAACAATTATCAATACATGAGAAGATAAATGATTAATATTTTAAGCAAATATTGCTCCACATTGTCCACTTGTATAATGAATCATGATGAAGATGACAATTCACTGCTACGCTAACCAAATGTCATACAAGGTTTGTGTTGAGATATTGTATAAATAACATTCCAATTCTTGAGAGATCCGTTCCAGGGTGCAACTTTGTATATGAGAGAAACTGTCTTCGTATCCTTGCCAACTGTGCAGAGGTTATCCTAGTACCAGTATTCAAAACTACACTCTGCGAATAGCCAGGAACTTTAACTTCTCCTTCAATATTCATTTTCTGAGCTGTTAGAATTGCCTGAGAAAAGAATACCATATTGTAATATAAGAATAATAACTACTTAAATATTAGTTGAATGCAGCCTTTTCTGACAAATGTTCCTTACCGAAACTATTTCTTGCGTGATCCTATCCATTTCATAGAGATAATTAGCTGATGCAAGAGGGGGCTGAAAAAACAAATCAATACCAGTTAAAACACATACAATGAATCTCCCCTGCATGTCTACTAAATTTGTAAATTAAAATAATTTCCATCAGAAGAATGCATGCACAATCCTTGAAGGTTAAAAGAAAAATACATTACAATTTTTTCAAATAGTTCAGATTTTGCATACTTAAAATTGTTATAGAGCATTTATGTTTCCTAAATAATCAATGGTTTTCATGCATTTATTTTAACATTTTTTGTTTCTCTATTAAACACCTGAACGAAAAAAATGTTAAACCCCACAGTACAAGATACTCAAGGGAACGTAATTTAATGACATGACAAGCAATATAATTAAAAAGTATGAATTCACTTAAAACTTACACATTGAGTTGATTGGTTGGGAGGTGGTGGTTTCCGTTCAAACAAGGCACTAGACACATCTGACAGAGGCAAGTCATCATTAGGATTCACAACAAACAATGGAGAATCCCAACGATTTCTACTGTCGGGTTCTTCAAACCTCAGATATAAAGCATTAAACACCTCCTTTGAATACTGTTCATTTTTTTCCTGTTTTAAATTCCATTCCCATGCTGTCTCCTGGGGGGCACAACACAGGATTGTGCACTGTGTAGTCTTACTGGCCTTTGTCATGCAATACAGTTCATATCGATAACCTGGAATGCAATTCTCTGATATAGCAGTATGTTAACGATATTTCAGAACTAATAGAGACAGGAATTGTTGGTAAGTCATTACAGAGAAATGGATATTAATGAATATAATTTTACAATGAATCAAACCTTTAATATAATTCTGAGAATCCACGACAACAACATCTTCTTTCCCTACTAGTCTTGTAGCTTCAGATTTGATTTGACCACGAATTGATTTTTCCTTTGAAGAATCTGTTGGTAAAAGGAATAATAAGATAAAGAGTATTAAAGTAATCTTTAACATATGGTTAACACTACGAGAATAAATACCGTTGAAGACTTCATTTTTCGTTATATTAGAGGCTGAAATTAAATCATTTTCACATACAATATGAACATTTTTCTTCAGAACGCCCTCAAAATATTCTTTTAATTCCAGCGAACGAGTTGTTTTCCCAGTCAATGGTGGGCCACACATTATAATCAAGGGCATTTTGATTTAAATGACAATCCACTACTACATTAATATAATTAATTGAAACTATGTGATGAAACAATGTGAGGTTAGTAAATTTCAATACGGAAACCCAACAGCATGAATATGATGAGAGTAATATCGATTATCGAAGGTTATCGACTGAAATCGAGATATCTCGCTTCTGGGGATGGGTGGGTAATCTGCAACACGAGGTAGGTAGAGCGGGGTTTAAACATCTTGGAGTGTGAGTTGTTAAACAGGGATACATTGTAATTTTACTTATATTTTGAAATAGATAGTATTGGAACATCACTTTTGAATGTAAAGAATAAATACATGCAATAATTTGGAGTTGTCATTATCATTATTATCAGATATCATGATAATGCGATTTCTAACCTGAATGTACCAACAATAAACATTGCACATTACTCATTGCATCATCTTTCCATTCTGTAAATGTACATTTTTATCTCGTTTGACTTAATTACGCAAATAGTAAGTTTCTAACGGTGCCGAATACTTATTTATTTGGGTTTGGATTTTTTGCGTTCGTGTATACAAGTTATTGCCGAAAGCTGACAGTAAACATGTCATGAAAGTTTTGACGTGGTTTAAAATTCATTTGTTGTTAAGTTCATGTACATACGTGATTATTAATACGTATCCGAGAAATATAGTACACATTGACAAGAATTATCTAAGAAATAATTTCAAAACCAAAGTTCAAGTACTGCAGCTCATAAGAAAATGTTTCAGATAGGACAACGAACATATGAATGTTTGTGTTTATTGATTATGTATTTGAAGATGATTCATTTTTCTGTTTGAAATGCTTCTTTTAGTTAGCTGACTTAAGAAACTTAATGATAATACTTTTAAAACTCCATCGAATAAGGCCACATTTACTGTTTACTTGCATGTTGGTGTACTTGATTGTATGGGATTTTAGTATTTCGAAAGTCATCAGAAAGTAAACAAACTATATTTTAAAAATCATTTTAGTATTTTAAGTCCATATTTTTTAAAAACCCTTTCACAATATTTGAAATAAATTATGTTTTTAAAAAAATGGCAAGTGAAAGAAATAATTTCAGCCGAAGTTCTTGTGCTTTATTATTTTAACTTACCTCAACATTTTTGTTTAACATTTCAATTAAAGACATTTCACTAGATTGTGCTATGGTTATCACAACGTGACCATTGCAGCATTTCAGCTAATGGATGAGCTTGCAAATGTGGATTAAGGCCAGTGAATGTTTAACACTGTTTAGCTGTTCACTATTTGTTTGTCTTTTAGTGCGTTTGGCTACAAGTGATATGTAAAAATAAAATAATCCATTTTCTAATGAATGATTACTGAAAAAATAACCAATTACTACATCTAATGTGTATTTCACTTCAACATGTTGCTTTCTGTTTAGTTTAAAAATAATTATATTTAGTTAAAGAATTCATTTAAAATCAAAATATAAAGCTTTATTCTAAATATATACATATGCAATGTTTTATTTGGGACTTTCTTTGTGCATATGTTCTTTTGGTTACCTTCACTCAGTGTTAGAATGTAAATTTGTCTGGAATGTTATTGTAAGAGTTTGAAGTTGTTGTAATTTGAGCACCATACTTTTCTCCAGTAGTAGACACACACTTTTTCTTGGTACTCATCTCAGCATAGCTCAGATGGCTCACGGACAATCCTGTGTTAAATTATAGGGTCTGAACATGCCACGCTGAGCCAGACTGTGGCTTTGAGTAGGAAGAAGTGTGAGACTAGAGTACCGGCAGTGTATAAGTGACTCTCGCCACGTGCTGTGACTCATGACAGTTCTCTTCCCATGAGCTGTGGTACATCGTGTGTCCTGCTCTGAGACAATCAGTGTTGAGGGTACTTTCTCACAGCCAGAGTTCAGTGTTGCCGCTCATCCAACTCTCAAGAAGTCCCAGAGGCAGTAAGGTTTGGCTTTGGTGAAAGTTATGAACATGATATCAAGACAGGTCATAGCCTGTCAGTAACATAATGTTTTGAGATTTCATTTATCTGTCATGTAGGTGGTGCCATGTGCGTAGCAATGTGTGGCAACAGTGCATTGAACTGTCAGAGTTGCTTATACGCTGTCGATACTGTAGTAGAGTATAGTTGTATTAGATTTTCAACTTATTTTGTCATTTGTTTTTGTATACTTTTTATACCCTGTTTTGTGTATGTTGCAGTTCTGATCATAATCTTCTGGAGAATCAATCAGGTGAGCTGAAATCAGTCAAGACAATTCCTACAGGATGTGGGGGAGCCGTTCCACACAATTCCGGAGTCTATGGGCTCAGAGGTTTGCCTCTGGGCACAAAGCCCTGTTCAATAGATCTACTTATTCAACTACAGCAACCACAGGGAAGACAGATTTTCGTGAAGGGACTGAAATAGAAGGCTTTGTTGTGCAACAACAAGAAGAAGTACCTGAATTTAATATTAAAGCAATTCGTTTAACTCATAGTTTAACTGGTGCTGATTACCTGCATCTTTGGCGTAATGATAACAATAATGCTTTCTGTGTGGGCTTTCGTACCACCCCTTTTGATTCAACTGGACTTCCTCATATCTTGGAACACACAACCCTGTGTGGCAGTGTTGGATACCCTTGCCGAGATCCCTTTTTTAAGATGCTGAATCGCTCAATGGCAACTTTTATGAATGCATTAACTGGCCCCGATTATACCATGTATCCATTTGCTACTCAAAATGCACGTGACTATAAGAATCTTATGTCAGTATACCTTGATGCTGTTTTCAAACCACGTCTACGTGAAATTGATTTTCGCCAAGAGGGTTGGCGTTTAGAACATGAAGATGTCACTGATGCAAAATCTCCCATTATTTTCAAAGGTGTGGTCTTTAATGAAATGAAAGGTGTTTTCTCTGACCCACAATCAGTTTTTGGCCAAGCATTGTTAAACACCATTCTGCCTAGTCACACTTATGGCTATGTTTCAGGAGGAGATCCTAAGAAGATACCCCTTTTGACTTATAAAGATTTAAAAGCATTCCATAAGCGATATTACAATCCCAACAATACAAGATTTTATTCTTATGGAAATTTTCCTCTGGCTGATCACCTGAAATATATTAATGAGAATTACCTTAGTGGTGTTGATGTCAAGGAACTCCCTGATTCAAATAGTTTAAAAGTGCCATTGGAAAAGAGATGGATATCTCCTCAACAGAAAAACATTTCTTGTAGGTTTGATCCTATGGCAGCAAATCCTAAGAAGCAATCAACCATTGCAATTAGTGTCTTGCTTGATGATATTAGAAATCTGGAGAGTGGATTTGATTGGAATATTTTGTCAGAACTTTTGGTGAGTGGCCCAAATTCATCTTTTTACAAAGCTCTGGTGGAGCCTCAGATTGGTGCAGGGTTTTCACCTTCCACTGGATTTGAATCTCAAACGCGAGATACTTTTTTCTCAGTGGGCCTTCAAGGAGTAGCTCAAGATGATTTTGGCAGGGTTGTAGAAATATATGATAAAACAGTGGATGATATAATCCAGAAAGGATTTGAACCATCACTAGTGGATGCTGTTCTGCATGGTATCGAACTGAGCATTAAACATGAAGTATCAAATTTTGGTTTGGGAATGCTGTTTGCTCTTAATCCCTTATGGTTGCATGGAGCAGATCTTATGAAAGCTCTAAGAGTGAATGATCAACTTATCCATTTTAAGGAGCAAATGCAGAAGAATCCGAGACATCTCCAGGAGATCGTGGAACGCAAACTAAAGGGCAATGCTCACAAATTGATTCTAACAATGAGCCCTGATGAGGGATATGAAGCGCGGCTTGTGGAACAAGAAAAAAAATTGCTGAATACTAAACTGTTAGAGCTCTCTCAAGTAGACAAGAAAGAATTGTTTGCTAAGGGTTTACAACTAGCAGCAGAGCAAGCACTGCAACATGATGCTTCTTGTCTTCCTACACTTAGAGTGAATGATCTTAATAAAGACGTTGAAGCAACTTCTCTAAAAGATGTGACAATAAAATCCGTTCCACTCCAGTGTTCTGCTCAACCAACAAATGGGATTGTATATTTTAGAGGAATTCTTAATGCAAGTCATCTGAATGATGAACAAAAAAGTTTATTGCCCCTGTTTGCCAATGTTGTTGCCAAGATGGGAACTAAGAAACATTCTTATCGAGAAATGGATCAAAGAATTAATTTAAGTACTGGTGGCATTTCTTTTACTCCACATTTGAGAGAAAATTTGTGTGACCCAAGTACACATGAACAAGGACTACTATTCTCTTCATATGCTCTGGATCGTAATCTAGAAGAACTGTTTAACATTCTGTCAGAAATTTTCAATGAGCTGTCGTTAGATGATCTGAAGCGATTTGAAACACTTACCAGAATGTCTGCAGTCCATTTGGCTAATAACATCATAGATCGTGGTCATTTATATGCTATGCTTACTGCAGATTCATTAGTTAGTGGATCCGCATCATTAAAGGAAACATTTGCAGGCATGACAAATGTTGACACTACTCGTCGTATTGCTCAGTTAGAAGATCTTTCAGGTATCTTAGACCAATTGAAATCAATGGCCAATACTTTACTCAATAAGAAACATCTTCGGTGTGCAGTAAACTATACAGAATTAAGTGAATCAAATGTTTTGAAAGCAACAGAATCATTTCTAAGTACTCTTCCTGGTGAAGCATGTGAACCTTCAGTATTTTGTGCAGTCCCCAAAGTTGTATGTAATCACAATGCTGTTCACCATGTCCTACCTATCCCTGTCAATTTTGCTGCCAAAGCTTTGCAGACTGTCTGTTACACCCATGAAGATAATGCTCCACTTACTATTCTGGCTAAACTTTTGAGCTCAAAATATCTTCATCCTACAATTCGAGAAAAAGGAGGTGCTTATGGTTCTGGTGCTGTACTTTCTATGTCTGGTACTTTCTCATATTATTCCTACCGAGATCCAAATTCTTCTGTTACCTTGGATGTATTTGATGGTTCATATAAATGGCTGAGCGAGGGAATGTTTTCCAATGGAGACATAGAGGAAGCTAAATTAGGAGTGTTTCAGAAAGTTGATTCTCCTGTAGCTCCTGGCCGGAAGGGAATGGACCGTTTTCTTCATGGTGTGTCTGACTCCATTCTTCAGACGCGTAGGAGAAACTTGATGGCAGTTACTAAAGAGGATGTTCTTGCAGTGGCAAAGAAGTACTTGTCAGATGACTGTGGATTAAATTGTGGAAGGGCTCTGTTAGGTCCCGTAAATACTGATCTCCAGAAAGCACGTAAACAAGAATCATGGTTTGTTAAATCTCATGAAGCTTAAAATGAAATTTCCAAACATTTATTAGTTTTCTTCTTTTTCTGTGTCAAATCTTAGGTTCATAAACTATTTGGTTATTTTTCAAATTTAAGAAGTGTACATGTTGAGCGGTTTTCTTGGATAGAAGTAAAATTGAAATGTCGTTATGTAAATCAAAAGGTTATTTTCTTGCTGGGGTGGGAAGTTCAGGTCTTTATTTATACATTGTATATTAATGGTTTTTTGCAAACTTCCAATTTTTAAAAAAGTAAAAAATCATGTGTAAATGTTGGTTACATTTGTTAAGTGTATTATTGAAATTTTAGATGGGAAGTAACATTGAATTTTTGGGGGGAATTTTTTTGCCAGAAGAGAGTTCAAAATCTAGAGAACGATAGGAATTGCCAAAAGACCTAACCTGTCATTTCATTTAAAAAAATTATATATGTGGAAAATGTGATAAAGGTGATCAATTGAATTGTAAAAGTAATGAATATGTTTTGTATACATTCATGTAAAATGTGCAAAATTTAATTAAATTAAAGGCACAATAATGTATTACATACTTAAGTATTGTATAATGATGAAAAATCAAATATTTTTAACCATTTGACGATGGATAATTTCATTATAATTAATTTATCTAGTACAACTTGATAAATAAGTCACTTAATACATGTCTTTCTGGGTACAATTAATTCAATATTCCAATCTTCATATGTACACAATATTTATCAGTATTTTTCCTCCTAAAGTATTCGTTTGATTGATATTGTTGCAGTCAGTGTCCCTCAGGTAATCAACCTCTATTTTAAAGTGTTTGTAAATGTACCCATTGTTGTATGAAATCAAGCAAATATTGTTAAATTATTTGTGAGAAGCAGTCTGTTGCAATAAACTTCGTTTTTAAATTTTTTGTGAAATGTATGTTTTATTATCTATGATATTTTTTAGCAGTACTGTATGTGAACATGTAAATTCTCTGAATAATATTTTTCTCAAATGTTTTCCATGAAGAAAATGGTCACATTTTTGCATAATTACTTACAAGTTTTTTATAAAACCTCTGGAAAAATTTATTAGCTACATCAAATTATTCCTTAATTGGACTGTTAATGTAATAACTCACAAAATACTAAATTTCAATTACACAGTTTTCGCTGACAAATTGAAATGCATTTTTTCAGAAATGAATTTTTCATAATTGGAGAAATTAAATGAATAATTGTGTTTATTCTTTTACTACCATTGAAGTATCAGGTGCCTTATTACTTGTTTTCTAGCTTGAGAGGCAACAATCAGTATATAAGAGGTTAAGTGACAATCCAGCATTGAACTTGGAAAGCATGAGGTTTGATTTGAAACTTGTAGTTCTTCTGTTTAGAAATTCTTCCACCACTTTTAATGAAAGAGTATTCTGTATTTAGTGAGAATAAGTACAAACATTTTCTGTTTGTTCTTATTCTATTAAAAAAGAGAAAGAAATAGAAATGCTAAAATATCTTCAGAAAAATATTGTTTAGATAGCAAGATTTAGTTTTGCTATACAAAATTTTGGTTTAAATGGCAAAGGGTTATGTAAACAAAGCCGGGTTCAAAATAGGGTGGCAATATGCTTTCCGCCATTTCTGAGGTTGCTATCTTTCAGAAATTGTTTGGCTGGTTGTTGTAGTGACCCAGGAAAGGGGGAATTGATTTCAGAAAGAAACTGTAATAAAAAAAAAGACAGCATTTTATATAAAAAGGTTTAGGTTTCATATGCATTGTTCAAATAAAATTACATTTTTATAATAAACCTAAAATATACAACTTTTCATAAAAACTACATTTGTCATTCAAAGTTCTTCAGTTCCTCAAATCAAAATTGCCAGGAATGCAGTCTGAATTCTTTCTGGGCGGCAGCACTAACTACTCAATTTTTTATATGACACTCCCATGTATTCTTAAAGTAAATGCTTACTTGGAAAACAATAATGCACAATTACAAAAAGACTTCCTACTTGTATGTTATGTTATCAATGAGAAGTGAAGTAAAGATGCAAAATGAAATGTTTTTTGCTTGTTTGATGTGTACATTGGCTCTTAATGTCTTGTTATGCTCACTTTCAACTTTGCAAATAATATTTCAAAATTCTCAGATGTATTTTATATTTTAATGACCTAGCCGCTTTGATAAGTGTGCTTTAAGGTTTTCCTCATTCTGATACTTTGGTTCTCTGTAGTTAACTGGAATATACTCGAAATGACGTGAAATAAAAAAAAATTTGTACAAGGAACATATGGAACTCTTGAAAAAAGTGTATCTTTATTTAGAACACTATTTATTATTATTATTATTATTATTATTATTATTATTATTATTATTATTATTATTATTATCATCATCATTATCATTATTATTATGAATTAAAATGCTATGATACATAAAGTTCCGGAAAAGTTTGAACACAAAATTTTCATGTTGCAATACTTGTCTCTCTAATGCTATGACAACAGGTTTTAATTCAGTCTGAACTGGTAATGTTCCTAGAAAACCGCTAGTAGGTTGCATTCAAGATTTTTTGGTACAGAATTTATAAGACGCTTACATAAACAAAATTTGCCACAGGAAACAAAAGTACTGAAAATTGATTTTAAAATGAGCAGTGTTTTTTTTTTGCAAACTGTATAAATATTTTTTCATGAAAAGAATTCAAATCTGGGAACACAAGTAGGAGGCGAATGCCAAAATCCAAGAAAAGTCCCTAGAAAATGAGGATGGATGGCACCCTTGTCCAAAATTTTGTTCTTTCTGAAATTGATGTAGTTCTTGTTACTATTTGATGGAATGTTATGTGATTTGTGAATGACAATATGCTCTTGGAGGACCTATTCAAATCAGTATTTATGTGATTGAAAGTAACAAATAATTTTATAAAAGTTTTTCAGAGTACAAAAGGATAAGAAGCTGGCTTCTCTTTATTTGATTATTAAGGAAAGTTTATAAAATACGTTTAGTGTTGAATATTTGTTTGTTGTAGTAAAATTTTTTTTTTAAATGTGTTGCATTCTTGACAGTTGATGTTGAATATACAAGATATGGCTGTATTGAAATAAGCTGAGGAAAGGAAATTTACGTAGATTCACATTTACAATGTGAAAAGAAAAATATCAGGCATTTTAATTTTTTAAATGTCAGCCTAGTACAATGTATGTCCAATATAGCTTTTAGAGAATGTGTGTGAAAAATTGGATTTTTACAGTTACTTTTGCAAGTTGTGAAACTGATTCTTTTTGAAGATTTATGGTGGAGTTGCAGAGAAAGAATACATGTCAAGATCAATAGAACTTGGAAGGGATTATGCTCTCCAGCAGTTCATGTGGTGAAATAGTGCAAACACTTCTTTGAATTAAAAAGTGGGGAAAATTAATTTAAAAGATTGTGATATTTGGCTGGATCTTCTTGGTTATTTCTAAAACTATGAGTGAAAGTTATATGTTTATTGAGTAATTAATTGTATTATTGGGACTGCTAAGTTTGAAATTAAATTTGGTCAGTAAGATCTTGAAACAGGAATTTGCAAGACTTTTTTAAGTTTAATAACAAAACAGTTTTTACATTTACATATTTTATTCCCAGGAATATTCTTGATACGTAAATCGAAAAATCAAAAATGTGTTCTTCTTTTACCTTTCCTTATGGTGGAAAATTAGCAGAGGAAATTATAACTCAGTAGATTGCTTTAACTTGTCCAACAGTGCAATGCATCTTCCAGTGGGGTATCAAAACGTGCGTGAATATTTTCGTGATGCCATGCGATTCCTCTTTGATTATAAATGGGTATATCGCTATCCAATGACTGGATTATTGGTACATAACGTTCTCAGTCAGATTCCTCCAGAGTGGCAAATTTTCCTTGAACATATGTCACCCACCGAATTCACAATGCTATCAAATGGATGTGTGCAGGTAGGTTGGTTTTCAATTACAGTTAATAAAAAAACAACTTTCTATTTATTTGCCGTCTCTTCTTTATTAACATGTTTTTAAGTAATAGAAATGTGTAATAAATGTATTTAATGGTTCTTTCTCATTGAAATGAATGTTTTAAAATCATAATTTATAAGCTTTTTAAAATTTTTAAATTAATTTTTCTAAATGCTCATAGAAGAAATATGTATTAATTTTGAATGTATTGGTGGGTTTGTTTGTTTAGTAATTGATTTTGGTTGAAGATTTTTTTTGTTCTCTCTTCATAACTTGAAAGAAGGAATAGGTAACCATTTCAAAATGTGATGTGGCCTACAGTAAATGAGGTTAGTTATTAATTTTATTTGGTTCAGATTTCCGGTGATTAAGAATTGCAGAATTTAATTCAATGGCCAATCTTAAGGAAAAGGAATGGCTCCCCATGCTTTCTCTCCCCACCCCCACCATGAGCTAACATTTTCTTTTGTTATTTTAATTTACTTCATTCATTCTGAACATTTATCACATATTGATAGCAAAAAGTCTGAAAGAGTATTTCCAGTATGAATAATGTACATTTTTTTAAAATTTCAAGCTAACATTTAAAAAATATTCAATTCATAGTTTAATAATAATGTTAATAATTGTCATAATTTATATTATGATATATTAAAGTATATATTTTTATTATAATTTTTTAATGTTGTTCTCAAAATTATTATACATCATGATTGCCATTTGTCTGTCGAATTTCTTATTAGTAATTTGATGTCATTTCTTTGTGTGTACTTATTGATACTATTCTTCTAAATTATTCACCTTTTTAAGAATTTTTTCCTTATCTAGGCACATTGGCCTGCATCACTGGTTCTGTTCTTGAACAAATGCAAATGCCTACAATTGGTTGATAAAATACATAGTGATGAGTGGAAATTGTCTCGAGAACTTTGCAGAGGCCTTTCTCCAAAGAAGCAGCATGAAGTATCTCGAATGATTTCATTGATACACCAGGAGTGTCAGAAATTAGGCATCCATAATATATTAGATGTAGGATCTGGGCTGGTAAGTAACAACAGAATGTTAGAAAGAAAAAGTTTTGCTTTAGGGAATTTTTTGTGCACTGTACCTCTTAAACCATTCCTTCTTTTTCCCCTCTTTTTTATTTATTTTTTTATTTTACGTCAAAAAAAAAACAGTTAAAAACTGCGTATGACGTTTTCTGTCCTTTATTATCCTTTTCTTTAAAAAAATCTGTTACTTGTTTAACAGCATCCCAAGCTCTTTTGGCATTGAACATGAGGTCTAATTCTCCTTGAACATACTAAGTCAGTCTTATGTCAAGTCAGTTATCCCTAATGGCCAGGGGCTCAGTGCCTTTATCTAATAAGATATTGGAATGATTGAAGGCGTTGTCATTGTCAACAATAGTATTTATTTCACAAATAGCAGCTTTTGATGGCTTAGCCATCATCATCAGTTTTCTGGTACAAGAAAAATATAAAATTAGAATTAACATAGTTACCTAATTTAAAAAACACATCTTAAGAAATGAAAGGAGAAGAATTAAAGAAAAGAAAAAGACAGAATGAAAGAAAGATAGGGGGCGGAGAGTTAGATCTTTATAATATAAATAATTTATATAATTTAAAACATCTTCAGAAATGAAAGAAGAAGAATTAAAGAAAGGAAAGAAAGAAGGGGACGGAGAGTTATATCTTTATGTAATACAGTAGTTTTTTAATTTTAAGCAAGAAATAAATGAAAATGTGGTACATGTACAATTTTGAGAGAGAAAATACGAAAAGTAAGTTGAGCCGTTTCTTACCTGCTGTCTGGGAGCCGCGCACGGACTGCGTGTCTCGGGCGTCCCTCGGAAGCTTTAAGTAAGTCCGTTCGCGGCTCCCAGACAGCAGTAAAAGTTTGCTGTACAGAATGTAATTGAAGAAACTAATAGCGGTTTTAACAGCAATGATTATAAATCAAGTTACTAATTGATATCATTATTAAAATAAACAAAGCTAGTGGTGCTAAACAGCACATACTTTGTCATGTTATTTGTAACTTTTGCAATTTTTGAAAATTCAGAGAGTTCAATGAAAATTGTACCTGCACCTTTTGTTATGTGTCCTTTGCTTTATCCTAGGAAAAAGTTTAAAGCCTTTATTGTGAAAAAAAATGTATAAATTGTCTTTGCTTCAAGTAAAAGCTATACAAAAACCTACTTGTATTTTAGAAAATGTAGATGAACTTATTTAAAAATCTAGTTGTTTAGAACAGATTTCATTAAGGGAAAAAAATTGTATCTTCCTTATTGTACTTTTTACAATTTTCGAAAATGGTGTTTTTGCTGAAAATAAGACCTGCACCGTTTTTTTCAAGTGTCTTGTGCTCTATCTGAAGAAACAGTTTAATTAAAAAGTTTGGAACCATTTTTAAGAAAAGCTTGAAAGTGTTGCTAAGGCTTCACACAAAGTATCTCCAAAATCAAAACAGCTGTTTTAAACCCACAGCCCTCAAGATTGGCTAAATTGGTCAAGGAATATCAATTTTGGAGAAAATCATCTCATATCCACAAAACATGAAAAATCATCATACTCCTTCAAAATGTAGATTCTGACTACACATCATGTTAGAGGAAGGAATTTACTACTTATAGGAACAAAATTTTTTTCACTTTTTCTATAGCAGGGCACCAGAATGTGAGCTTTTTTGATGAAAACATCGCCACTTTCTGCTGCAGCATTATGATACTTTTTCTTTACCATGTCAATATAGTAGGAATGGAAAAAAAATTCTGGTATTACATAATATGTAGGTATTGTTGTTGTCAAATTACAAAAAACATCTATTCATGCTTCTTTAATCATATGCTGAGGGCAGATTGCGATGTCACTTTTAAAGTTGTGTCATTGCTGTGTTCCGTGGGTTGAGGGTGTGAAGTTCATTTCAATCATTAACAAGTTTAATTCACATTTTACTTAATAACAAGCGCAAAGAAAATCAGTTTGTATTATTGCATTACTGAGTACTCATAGAATTAAAAAAGACATAGAACTAATCAGTAAGAAGAAGGAGATATGTTAAGTTTGTATACAGGATTATTGTATTGAGAAAATAATTCATACTAAACATTCTCATAATTATTACTCTAATTTATTAATTTAATGTTAGTAACTCCAAATAATGTTTTTTATTTTGCTTACTGAGTTTTTAATAGTTCTGTTATAGTAGAACATATTTTTGTGGTTATATTATTTTCCTCCAGTTGTCTCAAAATTTTATAATTATGATTACGTTCATACAAAATTCATTCTAGTAGCAAGGTTTCTCTGCAGCCTTTAAATTTATGTTTGGGTGCCTGGATGCAACTTTTAGAATGTTGGTCAAATATCATGCTTTAGGAAGTTCTTCACGTTTCAAAAGCCATTGATTTTATAATAAATGTTCATCAAAATAGTTTCAGAATGCTTTTTACCCCTTTATTTTTTTAAACAAACAATAAAAACAAATATAGTGTTATTGTTTCTTTGCAGACTTCTAATTGTGGTTTTGAAATTGCAGAGAATGAAAACAGGTATTAGAGAACAGATAAATGAGTTAAAGATTATTTTATATTTTTATTGAAATGAGTAAAATAAATGAAAAATATGAATTGTATGTTAATTTTAATCAGCACCGATAGCTATGATTGTTGCAGCATTGTAACAATTGAGAGGGCCAGTGATATTAAGATTGTGGGTTTGTGCCACCTGGTGGGTGCAGAAATTTGCTGAATGTGTTTAAACATCTCTGGGTTTAGGGTCACTGCTGGGATGAATTATGTTGGTTGACTACTCTGATATGTGGTTTCTCTAACCACTTCTGGGTGATTGTGAGAGCTGCTTCCTATGAAACAGACCATGGACTGTGTATGATCCTTCCTTCCTCATAATCTCCCCACTCCTATTCTTAGGGCAAAATAGGATTGATGCTACATCCTGTAAGGACCTTCTCCCGTTGATCCAAGAAAATCTCTTGACAAGTTTCAGAGATTGGATGCAGTGGCAAGCTGTAGGACCCTTGTGCACTGCTGCAGTATATGTGTTTTGTCATGGGTTGCTGATTAAGAAAGATATGTTAAAAATTACATTTTTTTGCAGGGCTACCTTGACCTTGCACTGCATGTAGAGTTTGGTTACAAAGTTCTTGGTCTGGAACGTAACAATACATATACCATCACTGCATCTCAGAAGGCATCTTCTCTTTGTGCTGATTGTGAAGCAGTATCTTTCTATCCTTGTGAAGTTTCTAATAGTACTTTTGAAGAAATTGTTCATGTCATGGAGAAAAGGTAATGATATACAGAAAATATAATTTTTTCTTTGATTTGATTTTCTTGATAGTTGTGCATTTAATGATATCACATTGCTTGTGGCAATAAGGGAGACTGACAAAATAATTGTGTACTGTCGTATCAAGTTAAAAAATTCTCACAGATTTTAATAAAAGTAGAAATAAATTAGTTCAGGTTTGTGCATCTGCTCATGCAATTAGTGAATAATATTGAGATTGTCTATTTCTCTTGTGTACAAGGAGGAAGTTACAAGTTGAAAGACAAGTTACAATTGTTAAAAACTATACTACTATTTTCTACTATAAAATTGTAGAAAATAATGTATATCTATAATCTGAAGGGGTTAATGTTTCTAAAAATATGAAGTAGAATGAAGAATAAATTTATTGTGGGAATTCTGATGTGATATTGTTGATGCAATTACATGAAGTAATGTATAAATTCTGTGGTGACAGCAGAGATTTTGTGGCACTCCATGATAAACTATCTGGGGAATTGAAGTATCTACCACAATAGTATTAAATGTAATTTTAATATGATTACATATAGCCAGACACGTGTTTCGGGAACATTCTTCCCATCTTCAGTGGTTCCAAGTAACACAGATTAAACGCATAATTTCATGGAAAGTCGTCAAAGTATGACGCCATTTTGATTGTACGCTGTACGAAAGCTTTCTCCTCCCCCCCCCCTTATGCTTCAAATTTCTCAAAATTAAAACCTTACAATTTAAAACTAATTCATTCCATTATACAATTGTTTCTAATTGTTTCATTTCAAATTCAAATTTTCAAAATATTATTGTTGAAGAAAATATTTTTGAGAGTTTTCAAAAGTAATTTTTAAAACCGTTGGATCTTTGAAAAAAATGCCAGAAGTAGCAAAGTTATTTTCATTATTGTTAATTTTTTTCAGATTTTTCAAAGTGGTGGCACAAGTCAAAGAAAATAAAAACATTTTCTGAAAATGAAGTATTTTTTCTACATACTGTAAACTTAGAAGTGGTACCTCTACGTTTTGGGATTTGCAAAAACTAATGAAATTTAAAAATAGTTATAGATTGCACATTTTTTCTTATTTTCTGTGAAACTTGGAACACAAATCCAAAGAGCTGCTACAGAATAAGATAGGGTGGATGCAAGATATAGAATTCCAAAATTTCTTTGACGGGAACCTCTGAAAAGTTGCTAATTGGTTTAAAAAATGAGGTTCACAACATTTCAGCTCAATTGGATTATGTTAAGACCTGCTTCATCAGCCCTAATTATTTAAAGAATGCAATTTATCTAAAAAAAATCATGTATTTTTAGCAATAAAATGAGAATAGTTTGTCCAAGAACAGTGTTCTTTTTTATTTTTCTAGAGAATGAATCTAACTTCAATTTTCTTTCTACCAAGTTGTTTGATAAACATACTAATTGGATGATATAGTGGATATTGGACCAAATGTGAAAATTCACATTTGTTTTCAATAATTTTCAACACTTTTTGTATTATTTAGCATCAAATAGTTTAAGTAAGTGCATAGTTAAGTAGATATTTGCAACAGGGTTGGTGAAAAAAAATTGGGATAAATGGAGGAAGGTGAAAATATTGACATAATTAAATTATTTATTGTGATTAGTTGAAATTATTGAACTTAAATATTATGTAACTATTTTCATGAATAACAAGTAATAATATCAGAATATCAGGCTTTATATCTTTATTTTCACAATAATGCAGTAGGTAGGTAGGTAGATCAAATTGATAACATTTCTCAGAATTTCACTAGAATCAACTTGGAGGTAGAGGCTTTGGAAAGATTGATTTTATTGTGTGGGAATAATTTTCGGCAATCAGCAACTGCTTGCAAAACATACTGCTTCTACTCTTCACCTTTGTTATGCTTGCATTGCAGTCTTAATTTGTCACTTTTTTTTTTGTTTTGCTTACAACTCAAAAATTTTGACACTCCCTGCTCCTTTCAAAGAATTAATGTCTTCATTCCAGACATCCAGATCAGAATGTAAGAAATAAGTTGAAATGTTGAACCTTTTGAAGAACTTTAATGTTAGTGGTGTTATGAAGTAATTGTCTTCTTTGTCCAAAAATACTAAGCTTGTTTCGAAATGTTTTTGGCTTTAACTACTCTAGGGAGCTGGCCGAATTGGTAAGATTTGTCAAAATTTCACCTGATTCAACTAGGACATATAGGTTTTGAGAGGCTAGATTTCATTGTGTTGGAATAATTTTCAGTGTTCAACAACTACTACTTGCAAAACATACTGATTTTGCTTTTCATCTTTTGTTATGTTTTCATTGTAGACTTGAATTAATTTGACATCTTTTTCAGTTGATTTGTTTATAACACTGAATCCCTGCTTCCTTCAAAGAATCCATGTCTTCACTCCAGACACCTGGTTTGGACTGTAAGAAATAAGTTGAAATAGTGAACTTATTGAAACACTTTAATGTTAATGATAAAGAAAATAATTGAGTTCTTTGTCCAAAAATACTAAGATTGTTTCATAATTATTTTGGCTTGAACAACCCTACAGTATTGTATGTTCCTTTCTTAAGCTCAAAGGGCTTGCTTACTTATTATCATCACTGTTTTAGTGAATAAACAAAAGTTGTATACCTATATTCAGTTCGATTTGTTTGCCTAAAGTTTTATCACAAAAATGCAAAAGCAACTTGCCCTGGGTTCAAATACCACAAATTTAGGCAATGCCACCTTTTAAATATCACAAGTATTTTTTTTCATAATTAGACCTATTTAAGATTTTAAAATTTTGTAAATCTTGGGGGCCAATGTAGCTTTAGGAACATTAAACCAAATGGGGCCATAATTGTTAATTATGAGTACACTAATACTTCTGATATCTATCACCATGCTCCTTAAATAGAATTAATCCCTGAACACGAACATTTTTAGATGTAAATACCTTTTCCCAACCACCTTGCTTGATATAACACCTGATTCTCTTTAAGTAGTGTTTTCTGGCAAAAGGCAACCTAAAAATATCAAATACAGCTGTAAACATTTTTTATGGTGTTCTCCGGGCTGATGCTGTGTTATTTGTAAGAAAACAATAGAGTTTAGAGGTCGTGTTTTAGTCCTTTCAGAGGAATCTGTCCTGTAATTGATAATACACGATTTATGTTACTTAATTTTGTTATCAGTTTATATACCGCCATCAGTAAGATTATCTTGTTGAGGGTATAAAATTTCATTATATTTTATTTTATATTATGTCAGGTAAAGAGTAAATTTCTGTAAAGATGGCTCCACACATTCGTCATTTGCCAAGTAGCAAACTACTGCTTGCCCAATCCCAAGTAGCTGATTTGCTCCATGAATATTTGCTTCCTGTGATGTGTCCAAAAGACCAACATGCTGTGGGTAGGGCGAACACCAAATGTTCATCACTGGGTAAATAGCAAGCAACCTATCCACACCACTTGGGATTCGGTGAGCAGTTGCTTGATGCTCGCCAAATGCAAAATGTTTGGATCCACCTTAAGACAACTAGAAATCCGTTTGACGTCATTTACATTATTTTTAATTTTGTAATAAATAATTATATTATTTATAACTAAATTAATTTAATATTATAAATAAATAAGTAATATTTAAAACTTAATTTTCTATCTATGATTTTTTTATAGATCCAATGGCCTTAGAAATTACTTTTAAAGTATTTTGAAAATACATTTCTTTGAAAATAATGTACTAACAAAAATGAAAATGCAAAAAACTTGTTTTTTGGTGAGGAGGAATGATGAGATTTAGGATGTTGGAAACTACTTTAAAATTTTTATTTTTAATTGGATTCATTGTACAAAACATTTCACTTCATTTTCTTTGTGAGCAATTTTTATCATCTTACCTGCTCGTTGTATTCCATGTATACGTTTGCTCTAAATTTTCATCATGTCAGTATTCAGCTTTTAATTAAGATGAATTATCTGAAGATAAACAATCATAATATGATATGATAGTACATCATCAGACTCCATTATAAAAATGCATTTTTTGTTGTTTTTATTCATTTAAATGCTTATTTTTGAACTGTCATACCATAAATTAACAAAATAAAACTTTTTGTTTATTCAGCAGTTTTATTTTGCTCTTTTAAATTTCTAAAATTTACACATCATTGAAATGTGTCGTAAGTGGACACTATTGTTTCCTTAGAAAACAGCCATGGAAAATTAGTTCAGGTGACTTAAGGGAGGTTATGAGAAAATGAGAAGCACACATAAGTTTAATTATGCTATTTGCAGTGAAAGTATATATATTTTAATAATATGCTAATGTTAACATATCTTTATTTTCATGTAAGCTAAAAAATACTGGAAGCCTTTTTTTTTTTTTTTTTATTTGCACATACACACTTGAACAAATCATAAACAAAGTCATATTGTTTCCTGCTTTTGCACTCTTTAATTTTTCACATCACTGGTTCTTCCTATTCTTGGACTTGATTCTCAACTCGACTCCAACAGTTGACACACTCTCAACAGTTGATATTCACAACCTAAAGAAACTTCAGAGCATTCATGAATATATTCTACTGTTATTTGAATCAGAAAATATTCCTCCATGAGTTAGAGACTACATCTTTGATGAAAATTTTCTGACAATGCTTTCTGTCTCAGGAAGATATTAAATTGATAAATCTTCCCCTTCATAAGGTTCATAATCACAAAATTGTCAGAGAGTTGTGGCAGTTAAACACAAGTTAAGAAACATACCAGCCTACTGAGCCATAAAATAAATATATAAAGATAAAACCAATTGGTTCCATGAAAATTTGGCTACTTAATCATGTTAGTTGTTTTGGTAGGTTTCATACTACACAAGTAAAGTTTTTTTTTGCTTGGTATGTGTGCAACATTTTGCAACTTTTAGACATTTATTACATAACTAAAAAATGGTTTCTTTCCACTTTGCAGGTTAAGTAGAGGGCTTTACCCTTGCTCATCCAGAATACGAAAAGAGAATATCTCTAAAAGATTGTCAAAGGTATGTATATTGGATGGTTCATTAGGAGGGATCAGTCAAAGATAGTAAAATGCCACAATTATTAATTATTCGAGTGGGGCGTAATTGGGTGCTCTCTTCTCATTTTCTGTCACAAGATTCCGTTTTGTTGTCAGGTGGCTGAAAAACGCATAACTAGTTTTCATGACTACATTGCTTTATATTCTGCTAAATATTAAATTAGCTTTATCTCAAAACTGCATTAAAAGTGTGTGTGGCTTACTGTTTTTTTCTCACTGGCCTCTTCAATTGTAGTTAACATTTCTGTGATGTAAATTAATTTCAAGGTTTATCATGTGTAATTTTGCATCTGTAAATTGCCGTGAACCTGTGTTCGAATTCTAGACACTTCATGTGGAATTTGTGGTGACCAAAACATTTTCATGGAAGGTTTCTCCTGTTTCCTATGTCTTTCATTCTACCTTCAACTCCATTTACCTGCTTATTCAGGATGGCCTCTTTCTTGAAAACTGGGGAAAGTGAAGGAAGTTAATTGACTTGGAGAAGTCAGAAAAAATCAGGGAATTTAGTGCATAATTCTTGAAAATCAAAGACATATTTTGGACAAACACAAAACTAAATGCGTGCCAATGTGTGCACCGCAAAGTTTGACTCTCGTTAGAGCTGAGAAATGGATTTATGAAAACTGATGTAAAGAGTTGACACTCATTTGTGTGGAAACTGTCACTAGAAAATTGTTAGTGATTTTATAGAATTGTACTGCCTACTGAGATACCATATGAGCTGTAGTCAAAGAGTTAAATGGAGAAGGCAAGGCTATGGGTACTGTACAGCAACTTTCCTCAACGTCTGAAACTGCTACCAACTGAACCAAACTGCTAATAGACAACTGAGTGGATGAACATCCAGAAGACTCATTTGAAGTACCATAAGAAACTTCTATGAGGGTAGAATCCCTGAAATTAATCTAGATCATCAGAGGTGAACTAGCAAAAATCACCTCGTGTATTGAAGCACAGCTCAAGAAGATGGAAAACAATCTGACTTTTATGGAAGATACCTAAGTTCAGGGGTATAAAAGCATTGAGTACATTAAGTTGCTTAACAAAGTTGACAAATTCACAGTAGATGTCGCTAATTGTAAAGTAAAACAGACAATCTCGGAGAAATGCTACAATCTTATTGAAAAGAGAATTGGGGATATCAATGAGGTAGTGATGAACTTGTAGAAGGAAATTGAAACTCACTTTGATAAGACTCAACAAAAATATGAAAGGAGAAATGTACTGGTAATCAGGGAAATTGAAGAAAAGAGCACTTGTAGCCAGATTGCAATTCTATATGGTATGAGAGAATCGAAATGAACTTCATCCAAAAGACACTAGAAAATTGTTAGTGATTTTAGTCAGTTTGACAGTATTGTTGATCTAGGAATCACATTTGATTTCAAATTGAAATTTAATCAGCATGTTGTTAGTATATGCAGATCAGCTTTTAGAAAGTGGGACTGTGTTCAGAGGATGGTCAGAGTTTATGAAGGTCAAGGTTTATATGGTCAAGGTCATATGACTGGTAGATGCAACAGATTTTAAAAAAAAAGGACAGGTAGCTGCACTGTTGCACTGCATTGCTTGTCAACTGAAATATCAGCTTTATTTGATGCAGCCAGTGCGCTGCATGCCTGTGTGCTTGTCTCCAATGTTATCCTGAAATGTGCCCTGAAATTAAAAGTTAATGTTATTTCTAAAGGACATGACCTCATCCTTTTTATTTCAGTTACATGAAGTTTGTATGATTGGATTACATACATGTGGTGACTTGTCTGCTTTGGCTGTTGATCTGTTCATGCAGACTCCTCATCTGAGGCTAATGATATTAGTACCATGCTGCTATCACAAGCTTGCCACATTGGAAGAGAAGGATCGTCATGGTCCTAATGTAAATTTTCCTCTTAGTGAAGAGTTGACCAATGTGTTAAAGGAAGAATTTGATGGGTAAGTTGCAAAATACAATTTTTTACATTAGTCAATTTGTTAAATCCTGAAAGTAATAAATGTAGAGCATTTGAATAACATATCTGAATTATAGTGGCAGACTATTTGAATAATAAAAATGTAGGTTGGACAAATTCTGCATTTTCTTGATGTGAAACTGAATTCTAAATTTCAAATCTTTTAAATGGCTTAAATTTAAACTATGGTGGGAGTATGGTAGTGTTTATGTTCTGCTCGTGTTATTTCATCATATGATTATTTGCAATGATGTCCCAGAATCTTTCAGGAGATGAAAATGATAGCCATAATGAGGACTTGAGAAGTTGCAACTAATTAAGGGATACATCGGAAATTGTAGGGATGTTAACATTTATTTCCAAACTTTCTACCTTTCACTGATGGCAACAAGATCTCTAAAAGTATTAAATCTGTGGAAGATGCCTAAAAGCTACAATGTGATTTAAATAACTTTAAATGGTGTACTAGAAATACAATGCTCTTAAACATGGAAAAATGTTCACAAAGCACCTTCTCTCAAAGACATCACCTCCACCACTTTTCAGTACAGATTGAATGTATAGAACTGATCAAATTTGACAGTATTGTTGATCTAAGAATCACATTTGATTCCATATTGAATTTGAATCAGCATGTTGTTAGTATATGCATATTAGCTTTGAGAAAGTGGGACTGTGTTCAGATGATGGGCAGAGTTTTCAGACATGTTGGAACTATTACTTTATTGTATATTTTATCCAATAATTTATTTTATGAAGGTCAATGTTTATAAAGATTAACATTAATACATGCGTACTGGTTTTAGGTTTTCATTGTTCTTGTGTTTTGAGCGTGGAGTTTGCTCATCTTCAGGAGATCTATAAAGTTACTTTATATTTTTTGCAGTTATAAACATGCCATTGTATAATATTACATAAAATCTCACGGGTGTCAATTTTTCTCTATTAAGAACAAGAATTCAAGAAAACTTACTTGCCTTATGTAGGTTATACTAAACACGAAAAAAGCATGACCCCTCCGATTGGTCTAAAATTTGTTCTGACTTGTTCAATTAAAAAATAAATAAATAAATAAAGCTAGAAACCAAAACTTACGGTTTGGTGCTTTCAAAAATGTCTAGTTTTTCAAATATTGCTAAAATTGTTTTTTGTATGATTCTGGTTTAAACATAAATAATTTCATAATTATAAAACATTTTTATAATTTAATATATCTCTTCTGGGGTCCACCACAGCTGGTGCAGTATGGTACAAAAGGGTGAAAACTTGATCATTAATATTCAATCAAATATTCTTGAAAACTTGAATAGCGGGGTTTTGTGTCCAAGGTTTCTAGTTGAACTTGTTTCTGTGATTGTAATGTGAATCTCATTCTGTTGGTGATCATTGTAAATATAATTTTAGTGATGTTCGTTAATATTTGAAGTAGGGTTGTTTTTTGTGTTTGTGTATTTCTTGAGTTTTCTTAAAGCACTGATGAGGTCTTCAAACCAGTAGTTGAAACATGTGATAACTTAACCCCCCTTTTTTGTCTATCAAATTTTGATTTACTAAATAATTTATAAAAAAAATATTATAACATATATCTATATAAGAGTAACCGTTACTACATTGTTCTAAATGATTGTATACCTTTGTCGATACTTTTCTTTGGGTTGTTACATATACAATGATGAAATACAAACAAACTTTTTATTTCCTGTTTTGAATTTCCAAGTTTTGTCTCTCGCTTCTAGTTCTAGGGTAAACTTTTATATATGTTCTCTGAGAGTCTATAAATTTAGTTTCCTTTAATTTCTTCAATTTAAATTTCTTTAAGTGTACATCCTTGTGATTCAGGCAGGATTTTATTTATCATTTTCTATTTTCTAACAAACCAGGTTTGAAGAATATTTGGGTGGTTCATTCTTACGGCTGGCTTCTCAAGAGAGTTGCAGACGTTGGCAGCACTGGACTGAGGAACAACACCAACAACATTCGGAAAATCTTATGTCCCGTGCAGTTCTTGATCTTGCTGCAGTCAGATGTGAGTTTATTTTACATTTTATCTTTTCTTGCTTTTCATGTTGACTCGGTGGCAAAGAATTACAGTCAGATGCAGCCCAATAGCCAAAACAGCTGCAGTACGCTGAATTGAAAATTCTCATTCAAGTTAATTGAAGTGGTTGGTGGCTTTTGGTATTAAAAGAATGACCTAACATGTACTTTACACAAAAAATTTAATAAAATCCAACAATAATTAATATATTTTTGAAAGGCCTTGACACTTTTAACTATAAAACCTCAGATTATTCAGAAATTAGAATCAAAAAATTAAATTGGCAAATCTAATATGTAAATCCCTTAGTGATCCTAATTAAAAAGTAAAATTTATTCGTGAAGTATCGAAACCTTTCAAGATAAATATAGGACTTTGATGTAATGGTCCTCATCAACTGTATTGTGTGGTGAAAAGAATTTGGAGGGGAAAATAGAAAAAGAAAAAGAAAAGAAGGAAAAAAAGAAAGAAAGAAAAAAAAGAAAAGAAAAAAAAAAGACAAATTTCACCAATAACTTTGGGGAGGAAAAATACAATCAATACAGGTGTTAAAATATATTGCTTGATATTTGTAGAAAATTTATTGCACTTTTGAAAGCTTAAAGAAATACAGTAATACAAATCAATCTCTCAAAAGAACTAGCCAATAAACCATAATAAATATTTGGTAATTTCAGTGGAAAAAAATGTAATTAAAAAATTTAACAACACATCAGTTGAATTGAACAAATTAAGAAATTCAAATATTTGGGAGGGACAAAGAAAATGATGCAGGAAAGTCCAGTGTAGAGGAAAGGGAATGAAAGATGGAAACAGCACACAATATTGCTAAGCATATTTGCACTAAAAACTGCATATTTTATAACAATTGTTTTTAAACGATTGTTATAATAACGATTGTTATAATAACTGAAATAATAAAAGATTATTGGAAAGAGTGTGGGAGAAAACATTCAAGGATAAAATATTGAAATTGCCTTGTGGTCCTTAGTTGGGCTTAACAGAAAAACTAAGTGAAAGTTGAAGAAGAAAAACAAATTTGTAGAAGTAGAGGAGGAAGTAGAAGAACAAGAAGAAACATATATATTAACAAACAATGAAAGTCAACAAATGTTGCAACCATCCTTAAAAGTAAATGAAGAGCATGTGGAAATAATATGTTGATGAGTATTTTTACTTTCTCACCCTTACTTTCTGAGAAGAGAAAGAATTTAATCATCCATATTCTACAAAATATCTCTTAATGTCGGACTCAGGTTACATGTTCCTCTATATAGGAAATTACTTCCTCTAACATGTGGTGTGGTCACAATATTTTGTGGGTCCTTAATACTGCAAAATCGATTGACGGCAAAACGTCCGTCCATCTGTCGTCTGTCTGTCTGTGTGTGTCGCTGTCTCTGTGTCTATCTCTGTCTCTGTGTCTGTCTCTGTCTTTTTTCTTTACGAGGGTAGGTGGAAATCTTCAAAAGACACCATGTGGCCCGTACCACATTGTAGTGCAAGATTTTTACTCTCTAAAACCACCTCCCTAGGCTTCTTCACCCCCACGGAACGCCATTAGGCATTACTTCGCGGGGGTGAATAGGGCATGCGCCCCCTAGCCTTTTGGCATCATCCTAGGATGCCATTCTCATCCGCTCCTTGAGTCTTAGCTTCTTTATTATTTGGGCCACGAAGGCCGCCACTGCTTCCCATTTCTCCCTAGAAGCCAGCATTCCCCTTACAATGTTTTCAGGCTCCAGTTGCTGTCCCGAGTTGCCGGCAGAGATGTGTCCTCTCTTCTTTGAACCGAGGGCAGACAAAGTAAACGTGTTCTGCATCTTCCGCTACTGGGGAGCAGTGAGGACACGCTGGGTCTTTAGTCCGGTGGAAGTGGAAGTGATACCCTCGAAAACAGCCGTGTCTAGTCAACAACTGCGTGAGATGGAAGTCCACCTCGCCATAGCTTAGCTCTTCCTACATTTCTATATTTGGGATGAATCGATGTGTCCATCTCCCGTTTTGCGAGCTGTCCCATAGTCACTGCCACTGAATTATGGACTCGCGTTTCTCTTCTGTGGGGCCTGTGAGGTCTTTGTTCTGCCCGTGGCATTGGTAGAGCCTGTGTCATTCTGCAATTAGGAGCTCGATTGGAGGGATACCTGCCACTACACACACTGCATCATACGAGACCATGCGGTAAGCGCAAGCCACCCTCAATGCATTTCTCCTGTACCCTGAGACTATCTTCTGCCTGCTCAACAATTTATTGCTGCTGCCCGTAATGGAGCAGCATATAGCATGATCGAAGTGGTGACATTTGAAAGTAGTCATCTCCGCTCCTGCCTCAGTCCTCTAACGTTTGCCTTTAGTCTTGTCAAGGTCATCATCGCTTTTGCTGCCTTATCGCTGACGTACTGTAGGTGATCGCTAAATCTTAACCTCGCATCAATCATAATTTTTAAGTACTTCAGATATGGATCTGAATGGATGTTTTTGTCTCCCACTGAAATGATGATGGATTCTCTTACTTTCCTACTTGTGACAAGAATTGCCTCAGTTTTGTGGTCCATTAAATGCAAACCAACAGAGATTATCCATCGTCGGACTAAAGATATGGCGATTTCAATAATCTCGTGTGTATGTTTGGCCACTATAGTGAGCGATACAAATGTCATCCACAAAACTGATGATCTCGACACCTTCTGGCATCTGTATTCTGAGAACGCTGTCGTACATTATATTCCACAGTAGAGGTCCCAATACTGAGTCCCGTGGAACGCCTCTGGTAACTGTGGGTCCGTTGACCATCCTCGGTGAGGTACAACAGCGTTCTTCCCATAAAGTAGCTGATGATGATTTTTATTAAATACTGTGGCACTCACATATGCTGCAGAGCTCTTAGAACGCAGTTCCATCTCACCGAATTGAAGGCGTTCTTAACATCTTAACACAATATTTTTTCCTACCCCTTCTCCATCTTTTGCCTTGTATTGCCTTCCAGGTTACGTTAACTACATGTTGAGCAGCATCTATTGTCGATCTCACCTTTCTAAATCCGTATTGGTTTTCTGCAAGCCCTCCTGTGCTCTCCATCACTTGTTCCACACAACTGCATATCAATCTCTCCAGTACTTTCCCAGCTGTGTCAATCATGCATATATGCTGGCAGGATGATGCTTGCTATATTGGACCTCTTCCCCTTTGGAAGTAGAACCAGTTGTTGCATCTACCATTTATCTGGAAACACACCCTCTCGTAGACACAATTCGTATACGTTTTTAAAATGACTGGGGCAAGTTTTAATTGCTGCTTTGAGAGCGATGTTTGGAATGCCGTCTGGTCCTGAAGCCTTGTTGTCCCCCACCCTTTCACAAATGAGTTCAAGTTCTTGCTCTGTAACTGAGGGTATCTCGTAATAGTCCTCTCTAGGTCTCGCCTTGAGCTCCAGGAGCTGCTCTTGGACTTCTGGGAAGAGTGTGGTGACACACTCTTCTCAGAAACTATGACACACTATGAAGAGTGGTTGCACAGACATGCACATGCAGGTTCCTCTGCTTCTGTCTATCTCTGTCTGTCTCTGTCTGTCTGTGTCTGTCTCTGTCTGTCTGTGTCTGTCTCTGTCTGTCTATCTTCTACTGTCTGTCTCTGTCTGTCTGTCTGTCTGTCTGTCTGTCTGTCTTCTGTCTGTCTGTCTGTCTGTCTTCTTTTTATGAGGGCAGGGGAAAATCATCCAAAGATACGGTGGTGCCTGCACTCCGCAGCGTGTAGAGGATTCACAGCTAGCCTGTGCCTACCACTAAAACCCCTTCCCTTTGTCTGATTCCCTTCCCATGAAACTGCCATCAGGCATTACAATACGGGAAGGGCAGATCAGCTTATTACTCTATGCCAACTGATGTCATTCGAAATCATTCTTCTACCCGAAGCTTCTTTAAAATATTTGTGGCATACCACACTCCAATTCTCTTGGATACCAGCATCCTAGTGACGATGGTTTCAGGAGTCGGAACCTGCAGGAGTTGGTGGAGTTCTTCCTGCCCCTAAACAAAGCATGGACAGTGAAAGAACATGTGCTCCACATCTTCAACCAATGGATCACAGGTTGGGTATAAGGAGTTATCGTCCAAACAGAAAAGGAGTCGTATGCATGGTAGCACCCGTGCCCTGTTAACAATTGGGTGAAATAATGATCCACATCTCCATGTTTCCTTTGGGTCCACTTCGTTATGTCAGGAATATGACGAACTGTTCATCTGCCAGTGGATGATAGAATCCATTGCCGTTGCCCCTGAGCCATTGTCACCTCTATTCCGCGGGTGTAGAACTGGATCCCAAAGGCATCAGCCTAAATGGGGGCTGCATAGAGCAGCATAGAGTTAACTGTGCTTGACAGTAGCCTTTGGACCAATGGTAGAGGTCTCATTTGCGTTGATCTCTCTGAATTTTCAAAAATTGTATGTTGGAAATATTTGGTTGAGACAATTAGATTTTTAAGTGTTGGCCCAAGTCTGAGCAGCTGGCTTGGAATAGGGGTAAGGCACATGACTGGTAACTCAAAGTTCAAGTCTCAATGTGGAAAAAATATGAAAACAGTTTAGCAGGTTTTGCTGTTTGAAAATGATTTTGTAGGTTCATGTAGTAGTATAATATTGTGTAGCAGTTACAAATAATGTGAGAAAGTATGTGGTGTTTCAGCCCCACTAGTTTACAGTTGAAAATAAACTTAAAATAGTTTCCTGAGCATTGTTTTAGTTGTACAGAATGTCCTGGGAGGAAACAATGAAACTTCGAAAATAAGCTCCTAAGTAACCCTCCAAGGACGGTAATTATTTTTTCCCAAAATTTGTGTTGTTTTTATATAAGATGAAATTATTGGTATCTTCTACAGTAGAGGAAAATGCTTAAAAATTCTTTCTAATTAAGGAGACCTTTCAGGGCGTGTGACATTTATGTCTTGCTAGTCCTTTGTGCTACTATTTTCTCAGGAAGCTGACAGACAAAAGCAAATGATATAACACCTTTTACACTAATATTTAAAAACATTATAAATATTATTACAAAATTCAAAGAATTAAAATTAACTCTTAAGTATTTTGGAAAAAGATTATACTGGAATCTTCCACTATTTCATCTGGTAACACGTGTTGGACTTGGCGCAAAGTCCTATGTTGCACTTAGAGCATGTATTTACTATGCTAGAACAGCACAAAGCCAATGTTTTTTCTACTTTACATAAAAATTGTTCAAGGCAATCACATCTAATTACCACTGAAATTTTAGTGCCCCGTGGTGCTTGAGAGGTTACTCCTACTGGCAATTTTATGGGAGTTTTGTAATATGTTAGGTAGATTTGCACGAATTCCGTACTGAAAATAAGTTTCGTTACTATATACCTGAATCGTTATATAGATTCCAAGTGTTGTTGATCGCGTGTCGAGCATCCAAGTAAATAATCCCCAAAATTATTCTTTACTTCAAATATATAACCTATAAAGGCTGAAATCCTCACAATGTGGTCCGTACTGCCTGTCATTTTCTTGTATGTCTTAATAATACTTGGTTGAGGCATATTTGTAATTTTCTTTTCAGACTTACAGTATTTTTCAACTGGCTTCATTTGCATCTCTCCTTACCCCTTACAAGTTGCTCTAATGACATTGTTGTTGAACCACTAGCATGGAAAGATACCATAATTTTTTTCTCTGGTATACACTAAATGGTTCCCCATGGGTTCTTTTCATTTCTTTATTACAATTAGAGAAAAGTCTTGTGGTATTCTGTTTGGGCAAATCATACCTATTTCATTATAACCCTTTCTTTTAGGTTCCTCAGCAAGTTGAAACTGGTAAACAAATTGTCTGCAATGTGATAAGGGTAATCTTTTTTTTCATCAGGCATATTGTCTATTGTCTATATTATAAGTGGAGCACTTGTCTCTCCGAATATTTCATCATATATTATATATTTATTTCTTCCTGTTTGACTTTTCATCTGATACACTTCAAAATACCTTCCCCTTCATCCGCACTGTTTTCATCAGTAATTTCGGCTCCTTCAAGAGGAGTAACGAAGATGTGCCTAGTACTCTCAAATCAATTTCTCACCCTGTCTTGTATCCGAAATTTGTAAAACATGTTTGACAGTAGGAACATCTTTAAAATGTACACCTCTAGAAATTATAAAAGGACCTTTAAACCCACAAATAATTTTGTAATAAATAAAAACATTGCTAAGTAAAATGTAAATGTAACTTCATTTTCTGTGCACGTCTTCTAGAATTCAGTGGGAAACACAATTCTTCAAATTATCGTTTCCATGTTGTCGCGGCAGGAAGTAATAAGAGCCAAAATTTATTGCTTATTTATCCTTGAAAATATACTTTATTACATGGGAGTTTTTTTGTTGTTTTTTTCTCCCTTTCAAAATTCAAAATTTATTGCTTATTTATCCTTGAAAATAGATTTTACTACATGGGAGTTTTTTTGTTTTTTTTTCTCCCTAATTCAAAATTTAAGTAGTATATGACTTAGTGTACGGATCACAGAATTTTGAAAATGTGCACACAATTCACTTTTCCCCATAGCACGTCATACGCAGTTTTTAACTGTTTTTTTTGACGTAAAATAAAAAAATAAATAAATAAAATTTAAATTCGTTACGCAAGTATAAGAAAAAGTAGTGCAAATCTATTTTTACCGTACGTACCTTTACCGTTACCGCACTTCTAAAGAAACAGCGCCGTTGTAATGTATACGCGACATACCTAAACACTGTTCTTGAAATTATAGCAAAAATAATTTTTGTTCAATGTAATTTCCCAGAACATTGTAAACTAACTATTTTTAATCAATATAACAGAATTTCAGAGTAAACAAATCAATATTTGTACGTAGAATTCTACTTAATAGATATCAGGCTGCAATGCACCGCGTAGTCAATTTTGAAATGAAACTGGTGGTGACAAAACTCGATGATGAATGATATACACGACACAAACTGATTCTTGGAAACTCAGTGAGACCAGACATAACTTCGTTGCGGTCAAAAAATGCCAGCATGAGGAGTTGGGACTGACAATTTCAGACGTATTTACTGTGATGTTTTCATTATGCTCAACCCGTCGAGGTGGGTTGATCCACGTCCTGACGGGGGGATGCAGAGAGGGCTCTCAAGTATTCTTTTCTTTCACCAGACATTTTTTCTTCTCCCCATATATCATTCTCGTTCCTTTATTACATCCTTTCTCTTTTCTTCTCCCTCTTCTATTTCACTGGCCCTCTCTGTATGCTGAACGCCCACCCATGTGTTTGCCGTGCCTGGCGACCCGTGTCGGAGGGAATGTGTGTCCTGGCGGTTGAGGAGTCTGTTTGTTTCCCCACTACTTACCTTGTGCTACATCCTGCTTTGCACTTAGGGATACGTTGTTTACGTATTTTGGGGAACATTCCTTGTAGGCTTCAACACGCTTGCTTTGGCCTCGGACTCTTCTAGACGGGCGGTCGGGAGCTAACCCACTCCCGATCAATCGGCTTGGACTAGGTCTTGTACTGAACTCCAGGGTGAGCGGGGGGAAACACGGTGGTGCAGCGCTGCTATTCCCCACTATATCTCGTGGCAACCCTGGCACTCCGATGGAGTGTCTCCTTGTTGGGCTCCGTGGTGGGTGGGGACCACGGGGATGAACTCAATAACCATCTTCATGGATACTAAACCTTCACCCTCGCCCTCTTCCGCAAGGAAGAGGCGATGTCCAGAGAGAACTATTGATTTAAATAGTTTCTTTTTAAAAGAGGAATACCGACCGAAGAAGCCTAGATTCCTCCTCATGGCATGCGCCGAGGAAGGAAAAACATTCAAATGTGTCAGTGCTGTTCCTTTGGCGCGCGCCATAGAGGAAACATTTGGAAAGCTGCAAGCTGTAGTGCGACAAAGAAATGGTACCATTCTCTTTGAAGCACGTACAGATGACCAGGTTGTGAAGATTATGAACACTAAGCAGATTGCCGGCCTCCAGGTGGATGTGACCACACACCCTACACTAAACCTCTGTGTCAACCACGAAGACTTTTCAACGGAGAGTGAGGAAGAACTAGTTTCGTTTTTTAAAGACCAAGGCGTGACTGATGTGTATAGAATCAAGAGGAGGGAGCATGGACGAAAAATCCCCACTTCCACTCTTATCTTGACCTTTAATCTTCCTACTCTCCCTGAGAAGATCTCGTGCGGTTTTTATAACCTCCGCGTCCGACAGTACGTCCCTAACCCTTTGAGGTGCTTCAAGTGCCAGAGGTTTGGCCACACACAGCAGCGGTGCATGGCAGACACCCCCGTGTGTGGTAAGTGCGGGAGATCTACGCACGAACCTGAATCCTGCGCCATTGCACCGCATTGTGTTAACTGCGAAGGTGACCATCCGGCCAATCACAAGCAATGTCCAACCTTTTTGAGAGAGAGGGCAATCCAGAAGCTGCTGAGAAGGTATCATTTCCCGAGGTCAAACGTCGGTACCTATCAAGAAACCCCGTTGATCTGTCTCGCTCCTTCTCCGCCGCTGTGAAGGTTAGGACTCCGGGGGTAGCAGCGGGTTGTCAAACGGAACGAGCTATCCCCCAAGTTGTGAGTTTCGCTTGTCAGGTGTCTCCAATGGACCTCCCTGTGGATACCTCACCCCTGCAGGGTGGGAGAGTGATTATCCCGACTAAATACAAGACAATTGAAAAAAGAGCTCAGCCTTCGCAGAAGATCAAACCTCTTTCTAATGTTTCAGTGGAAGTTGATAGACGAACACCTACTTCAGACCCGGTCAATAGGAAACAAAAGACAACCACACCTAACGAAACTCGCACTGAGCGAGCACCCAGCCCCTCTGGCAATGTCAAGGAGGTTTCGTCCTCGGATGAAACTCCCGTTGGGGCTGAATCCCGAGCATCTGGCTCCCAACGCCGGAGGAAAAAAACTTCATTATTCTCCATGGCTCTTATGTCATGGAACGTAAATGGTTACTCCTCGCGGCGGGACGATCTCAAGCTGTTGTTGTCCCGTCACAATAGTCTTGTAATCTGTCTCCAAGAGAGTCATCTTACTCCGAGTCGTCCCCTGTCTCTTCGTGGTTTTCCCCCCTACAGGTTCGATGTGGATGATGGCCTCCGTGCTCATGGCGGAGTCGCTTCATTGGTTCACGATTCGCTGCTGTCTTCAGAGGTACCTCTTCAGACCGACTTCCAAGCAGTGTTTATTTATTTTACGTCAAAAAACAGTTAAAAACTGCGTATGACGTGCTATGGGGAAAAGTGAATTGTGTGCACATTTTCAAAATTCTGTGATCCCTACACTAAGTCTGATACTACTTAAATTTTGAATTTTGAAAGGAAAAAAAAAAACAAAACTCCCCTGTAAAATTTTAAAAATAAATAAGCAATAAATTTTGAATTTTGAAAGGGAGAAAAAAAAAACCCAATGTAATAAAATTTTCCAAGGATAGATAAGCAATAGTGTGTGTGCAGGTGCACCTTCCATCCCTCACACTCACTGTTTGCAATATCTACATCCCCCCAGGACTGAGTGTATCTGCTCATGACCTTTTGGGTCTGATCAACCAACTGCCCTCTCCGTTTGTGATAGTTGGGGATGTAAATGTCCACAGTCCTCTCTGGGGCTCTTCCCGCACTTGCCCGAGAGGTAGTGTTTTGGAGTCTGTTATAGACTCAGCGAACCTGGTTATTCTGAATTCCGGTGAACCAACTCACTTTGCCGTCGCCACAAACTCAAGCACGTGCATCGATCTAGCACTCTGCAGCCCTTCTCTTGCAACCGTTCTGCAATGGTCCATCCTAGATGACCTGTACGGAAGCGACCATTACCCCATTATCGTCCACATTGATGGGCTAGCCCGTGGATTGGCGCGCCCCCCTCAATGGTGTGTCGGACGTGCTGGCTGGCCGACATTCCAAGCGAACGTCAGTGTATTGGAGGAGGAGTTTGTCAGTGTGGAGTTTGTCAGTGGCAGCACATTTTAACAAAGCTGTATTACGAGCTGCGGAAATTGCAATCCCCAAGTCGACTGGTAAATCGCGACACCCTTTCGTCCCGTGGTGGAACTCGGATTGCTCAAGGGCTGTTAGTGCTCGTAAGAAAGCTTTGGCGAGATTAAAACACTATCCAACCGCGGATAACTTAATCGAGTACAAAAGGTGCAGAGCAAAGGCGAGAACCATTTTAAAAAGTAAAAATGCATCATGGAGGTCATACGTCTCTTTTTTGAATTGCCAAACGCCACCACGTCTGGTATGGAGGAAGGTGCGTCAAATCAAAGGATATCCTTCCCCAAACTCTGTGCCAGGTCTTCAAAAAAAAAAAAAAAAAAAAAAGGTCAGGTTATCGCAGCTCGAGACGCCATTGCAGAGGTACTTGCCACTCATTATGAAAACATGTCGAGTTCGGCAAACTATGCTCCAAACTTCATCCTTCTCAAAGAAAGAATGGAAAACCGTGCTTTGGATTTTTCTAGCAGAGCACATGAGGACTATAATACCCATTTCTCCATGTTTGAAATGAGTTCTGCTCTAATGCTTGCAAAAAGAACCACACCAGGTCCAGACCAAATTCACAACTTAATGCTGCAACATCTTCCCGAAATGGCCATGCAATTTCTTCTCCGACTCTTTAACCGTATTTGGGAAGAGCACACCATTCCTACCTTTTGGCGAGAAGCCATCATCGTCCCAGTTCCCAAAGAAGGCAAATATCGATCACTGCCATCAAGTTATCGACCTATCTCTCTTACAAGCTGCGTATGCAAAGTTCTGGAACGCATGGTGAATCAGCGTCTGGTCTGGACCTTGGAGTATAAAAATCTATTGACGCCAATCCAAAGCGGGTTTAGAAGAAACCGTTCAACCTTGGACCACCTCGCTTCGTTGGCAACAGCTGTTTGTACATCGTTCGTCTTGAGGCAACATCTTGTGGCCATATTATTCGACATAGAAAAGGCCTACGACACCACCTGGAGGTATGGCATTCTGCAAACCCTGCACTCTTGGGGATTTAGGGGGAAGCTTCCTCTATTCCTTCCAAGCTTCCTGTCGAACAGATCCTTCCGTGTTCGTGTGGGTGATAGGCTTTCTCGTAGTCACCCTCTTGAAAATGGTATCCCCCAAGGATCAGTCCTGAGTGTCACTCTGTTTGCCATCAATGGTATAGCGTCGACTGTGCGAGAACCTGTAAAGGCGTCGTTGTTTGTGGACGACTTTGCCATCTTCTGTTCATCCAGCAGCATCAGTGTGATACAGAGGCAACTCCAAATGGTGCTTAACAAGCTCCACGAATGGAGCACGTCAACGGGCTTCAATTTCTCTGCTACTAAGTGTACCTGTTTGCATTTTTGTAGGATATTCCATTTGCATAGCAACCCAGTTCTTTACTTGGGAGGAAATCAGCTTCCATTCGCTGAATCTGCTAAGTTCCTGGGGCTTACATTTGACAAGTCCTTAACGTGGCGTGCTCATATCCGTGGATTACAAACCAGATGTGTCTCTCCCCTTAATCTTCTTCGAATGCTGAATGGTACATCAAGGGGTGCCGACCGCACTACCCTACTGCGGTTATATAGATCACTCATCCGCTCAGTTTTGGATTACGGTAGTGAAGTGTATGGCTCGGCAGCTCCTCCACTCTGCGACCCATCAATAGTATACACCACGCTGGTATCCGTTCTGTCAACTGGTGCGTATCGCACCAGCCGAATTGAGTGCCTTCAGCCGAGGCCGGTGAGCCCTCCTTAAAAGAAGGCGGATATCTTATTAGCATCTTACGGTGCTAAAGTATCAGGACTTCCTAATCATCCTTGTCGCGAAATAATTACCCATCCTAAGTATGAAACGTCCTATATTCTTCAAACATCGCTGCCTCACCCTCCAGGTATTCGATTGCGAAATCTTTGCGTGACCTAATGTTGATCTTCCCACTCCTGTGAAACCCCCAAGTCACCCCATTCTCCCTTTGGAAACTCCTCCGTCCGAATATTGATCTCAGACTATCCAAGCTTCCCAAACAAACGACTAGCCCTCTTGTTTACCAGATGCATTTTCAGGACATGAGGATAGCCTATCCAGATCATGTATTCTTATACACAGATGGTTCATCGTGCAACGGCACAGTGGCATGTAGTTTTTACTGTATCAGAGCCACCAAATCATATCGACTACATTCTCAGTGCAGTATCTTCACTGCTGAAATGTATGCAATTCTTGAAGCCCTAAAATACATCGAGTCAGCGAGTTTGCGCCGAGTAGTTCTCTGTTCTGATTCTCTCAGCTCACTCAGGCTCCCGTTCTTCATCAGACTACCTGACGCAATCAGTTCAAAACCTCATCCATCGCCTTTTGTCTCACCACTATGACCTGGTACTAAGTTGGGTCCCAGGCCATGTGGGAATCGTGGGAAACGAGACGGCTGATCGGCGACGGAGAGTACTCGTGTTGACATTCCTTTCGTACCATCGTCTGATGTTAAAGCTTCCTTAAAACGATCCATCTTTAGAGCGTGGCAAACAGAGTGGCACAATAGCACCTATAAACTTAATGCAATAAAGGACTCTGTTAATTCTTGGCGTTCCTCGTCCAGACCTTCTAGGCGCGAGGAAGTTATTTTAACCCGTCTTCGTATCGGACACTGCCACTTTTCTCACAGTTTCCTCCTTCGAGGCGAGTCTCCTCCTACCTGTGATATATGCAGGGCGGATCTTTCTGTGGAACACGTCCTCCTGCAGTGTTTGAAATTTGTTGGCAGTCGACGAAGACATGGTCTGGGCAACTCTTTACGAGAGGTGCTCGGAGATGACCATTCCGCGCTCTCAAAGCTTTTTTGTTTTTTGAGAGAAAGCGGAATATATAATTTTATATGACATAAGAGCAATAAATATTTTCTCTGCCCCAGATCTGTTTTTAAAATTTGTCTTGTTTACCTGAATTTTTTATGCGTAATGGATGGTTTCCTTTTAGGGTATATATGAGCTTTTAAATTAGCTGGAAAGTTGCACCAGCAACCCTTTTAACAAACATTAATTGATTTTTTTAGAAATACTTTGACATGGGCGCCAATGACCTTAGTAGTTGAAGTGCCCTTTAAACCCAATCAGTCAGTCATTATGCTCAACCTTGGCTCAACAATTCGAAATATTGAAGGAGTTTATTAGGCAAAACATGCTTAAAATTGACTTAAGAGCTTATTTTCAAAGTTTCATTGCTTCCTCCCTGGACATCTTGTTTATATTTTAATGTCTCTTCATTTGTTTACAGTGGGTCTTGTCCTTCAAAAAAACGGCGCCTTTGTACGTAAAACTCAGAGAAACAATTTTGAAACGTTCATAGAAGATGCAATGGAGAGGTACGATTTTTTATTACCAAATGGTGTTATTGCTACTACTGAAAAACGTGAAGAAATTTTGAAAGAAATGAGAACTCTTTGGCTTCAATTTAAAAAATTCTGTAGTTTGGCTGAAGCATTAACTGGTTTACAAGCTGCTATGCAAGCATCAGTAGAAAGTGTAATTCTTATTGATAAGATAACTGCTTTGCTAGAGAAGCAGAGTCAGTTGACTTTAGATGTTGTTAAAGTTATGGATGAAGAGCTGTCTCCAAGATGTAGGGCATTAATAGTCCAAAAGTGATGGTTTCTTTCTCAGAAAATTGTTCATAAAATAAAAGATGAAGGCTTTCTTTGCTGAAGTTGACATTAGAGCATTTGTTGGAGAAATGCCATGTTCTAAGCAATGTCCCTAACATTTGAACCAATGTACTGTACTCTTTATCAAGGCTGCAACTTTTTATGTAAGTGAAGACTACAAAAACATATAGTCTAATGTGAAGTCTACCAGAAAACCAAGATTACATGTCTATGAAATACTTTTGTGTGAATATCTCTTCCCACTTTAATTTTAATTGAGATTGTAAATGTTCGTTACTTTAATTTTAATTTTGAACATCATTTCTTATGTGTTATTATATTTTTAATATGGTACAAACAAATGTTACAATAGTTATTTATGAAATAGATATTTGATTCTATATTTGGGATTGTTTGGATGTACCCCTGGACGTAAACACTTTCAATGTTTATTAGAAAAAAAACATTGAAATGGTAAAATCCAGAAAAACTGAATTTTAATGAAACTCTTTGGGAAATTGTAAGAGCTTACTGATATTTTACTTCTTGAATGTTCCTTTGCAACAGATATATTATCTATTTCTTTGTTTGTTTGAGAACTCTAATGTCTATAACATTTGAAAGAACATTTTGAACATTTTTAGTCTGGAACAAGTTTTAATATAATTGTTGACATTGCATGTTTTTAATTGTAAAGTTCATGTTGGACATTGTTGAAGAAAAATTTTTGAACAGATTATCTGTTGTTGTACTATCTCTTAACTACATTAGTTTGTTTAATGTTAATTTAATTAATTTTTTTTTTAAAAATGTTAATTATTGTGTATAATTATGTGTGAGTAACATCTTAACAATTTGTTATGTAATCATTATTTTATGTATTTCATACTTGCTTAGAAGATCAAGGAATGTTTTTGCAATTAATCATTTATTGTATGCAATTAATTACAATAATTGCAAATAGTTAATTGGAATTAATTGCAATTAATTATTTATTGTAATTATCATCTATTTTTGTTAGATACATTACTATTATTGGCATTTAGTGTTGTTTATTTCAGGTTTTATTAATATTTTATTTATTGTTATGAACTCTTTACATACATTTTAAAGATAGTGCAACTTATGGCAGAAATCTTCGAAACTCTACACACCCTAACATTCTGTAAGATTGATGTGTCACACTAGTGTATATAAAATGTTTGGGTAATTAATAAATAAAGGATTGATAGAAGAATGATGAATTATGAGCCAGAAATGGAAGAATGAAAATATGCTAGAATATTCTGTGTTCACCACAAATACACTGTCTTAGTTTAGTCAGCAATACCATGGGGGGAACGAGAGTAGTAGTACTGTGATACATTACATTGTGTTTAGTGAAATTCTTCCTTAGGCTCATTTTCAGTCAGCCTGGAAATCATCCAATCATCTTTAAAAGAGCATTTTAGTGTTAATAGTATGTATGTTATGTAAGTTAGTGCGTTCTTTTAATTAACAATTTTTTATAATATCAAAATGCAGTGAACTCTTAGTAATTCGAACTTGCAGGGGAACTTAAAAAAGTTTACCTAAGAATAATAAATAAATGTTCAAAAATATCATCTTAACTTAATATATTACATATCTGGGCACTGCTTTGTACCTATGTAATTGCCACATTGTACTTTTTTTTACCCCTTTTCTGTTTAACAAAGATTTTCTACTTTTTTCATCCAAATCAGTATGTTTTATGGTCTGTGCTCTTTTTATGGTATGGTTGCAAAATGCCAAAAGATTGAGAATTTACTTTCTTTGAAATGTAAAAATAGGTGGCTTAAAATTCTCATCCAAATTTGAAAAAATTAAATGAATAAACAATGTTAACATTATGGTAATAGAGAATTTTAAGGGAAATAAACTTTGTTGAATTAACCAGTTTATTGTACAATGAACAACTGCTATGCATTGGTGTGGAGCAGTGTCGGATTGTTCAGTGCACTGTGTTGACAATTGCTCTGTGTATCACTTGGAAATAAATCACAGTATTATGACAGCATTCCGTTTTGCTTGATTTGGACCGCCTATCTTCTTCCTCAAAACCTTATGACATCACTTGTTTCCTTGATTTCCTTTAACTGCATAATGCACTCCACAAACTTGAGAGATTTTTTAATAATGGAAAATAGTGAATTGAAATATATGCTATTAATAACAGAACAGGTATTAATAGAATGGCACCTGCTGAGGTGACTCAGAACATCCACTGATGCCACTGCAGTGCCTGTGGCCAACTAGGTCCTAGGGCATGAGTCCTGATGGATACAGGATTTGTCTGGATGGCTAGGTTGCATTCAACTATTATCTGAAGGAGAATTATTGCGGCCAGCTGCGCTAATTGGTAGTTTTCCGTGGTTTCTCTCATCAATGCCAGGGGTGACCAGGTGGGATCTTAGATCTTGTCCTTGTTGGGATGGTGCTCTGCTGATGGGGAAATACTTGGATTTAAAAACTCCACAAGCTGCCATGTATATTGGAACATGATCTCACCATCGGGGGAGGGGGGGGGACTGTTACCTCCTGTGATAAAAAATATTTGCACTACACTTATGAGGCAAATGACCATCTGGAAACAAATAATCAATCAATCAATTGATTAATAGAATGTCTCCTACGGCTCAAATTCATGAGTACTGCATCCTTGTGATTGTTAACATAGTTCTAATTGTGATATGTGTTTTACGTACATTGTGCTTGTTTTTTAACCATGACCTCTTGGTGTTCCAACTCTAGCTTCAGAAGCAAGGAATCTTTTGCCAAAACTAGTTTAGATATTGTGCAGTGTGGCAGATGTCTTCGAAACTCAGATCATCTCAGTTATTGAACAACAGCATACTAATTTTAAGTTTGGCTTCCTATGTAAGTATGTAAATCGTTTGAAATTTGCTTGTGTGACAACTGAATAAAATTGTAGTATATTAAAATTCTTTATTGGAAATAGTCAAAATGAATTTACCTATTTACTTCATGCAGTTATTATGTAGGTATATATTTATGTATGTATGTATGTATGTATTTATTTGGAATTTTAGGGTTGGATTAATCTGACTTTTTGCCAGCTGGTAGTGTTCCCAGACCTGGGCTTAGTTTTTATTTATTCTCTGTCCCTGGGGGTAAGGGAGACATGTGGCAAGCACAATGTATTCCCATCCCTGTATGTAGCATACTTGACCTGCCTGAGCTTTTCTTTCCTCACTCTGCTATAGAAACTTAGATGATTGTATTATAAAGCTACATCTATTTTGTCCTGACCAGGAATCGATCCCGAGATCCCACCACTAAAACTAGCATGCTGTCCATGAACCATCTGAGGGGCTAGTAGTAGTGTCTATACTTCGAGTCTTGATTGTTTGAGTTTCCCATAAATCCGAGTTAAATACAACTTACCAAAAAATTAATTGAAATAAATAAATTAAAAGAAATAAATTTGTTCCTGAAAAAATGACAGGCAAAAAATTTACTATGTCTATGTTTTATTGTTGTTTGGCCAGTTTAAGCATTGTTGTTGGACTGGCGCAGTAGCATTGTCAACCCAATCAGTCAAACAACAATTAGTTGAGTTGTGCATATTGCGTGATATTGCTGCACGTAAAAGAAACAATGTACTTAAACAAAAAGCAATTGACAATTACTTTAAGATGTAATTAACTTATCTTCACGAATTTGTGTAATAATATTATGCAAGTACATTTTTATTGAAATAAACATACTTTGAAATTTAAAAGTTGTGTTTGCATTTCTATTTTAATAAATTAAACATTTGTTATAATTCAAGTTTTCATTAATTCAAGCTAGGCCCGGTCCCATCCACCTCAAATTACCAAGACTCTCCTGTGCCACATGTATACCTACACTTAACCCTTCAATGCACTAAGGATTAACATAATACTTCTACGTTTAATGGGTCTCTGAGAACTATAAATTCTGAAAAAATGTTTATAACAAGAGGTGATCATTGTAAAGGTTGGAAGCATCCCTTCTTATAATTTGATTGTTTGTAGTGTATTGAGAGTAGTTATGCTGCGAGTAATCCTCCCCATGCGAGAAATCTCAAGAGAAAGAATTATATAATCCTAACTTATTAAATTGTACAGAATATCAAATAGTGAGTTGAATTTAATTTACAGTTCAAGATTCTGCTCTCACCATCCTTACTATGAAATGGGATACCCTGAAGAACTCCCAAAAATGTCACCAAATATTTCATATCACAGCTTGAGGAACATAACTTGAAGGCAGTGGCCTTGATAAACTGGTATTAAAGCTCTAGGACCTTCTGTTTTTGAGTTATGTACAATCAATGTGTCAGGAAACAGTCTTAAGTGAGCCCTTATGTTGCAGATTTCATTGTTGTTTTATTTAGAGACATTTCGCCCCGTTAATATTTGTAAAGTGAAGTTCAATTCATTTGTTAAATTCTTTGTCTTTTGACACCTTACTTGGTAAGATTGGATGGTTGTGAGAATTACAACAGGAATCTATACCACAGAAATAGTGGAAATTAAATACACATAATAATTTATTCTTAGCATTTTCTTATGTTTGCAGTTTGTGTATTTGTTGTTTGTTCTGAATAGTTGAGGTTTTTTTCTGTGTGTGTTGTTTGGTGTTACATTAGTTAATTTTTTAGAAAAATCCTTGCAGCTGTGGATTTGTGCTACATCAATATCCAAAACTATAAGTTGCATTTTTTATGTGAAAACATTGGAAATATGAGTCTTACAGTCAAAAGTCTTAAAAAGCAGGAAGTCCTATGTTAAATCCTATTTAAATTTACTCTTGGATGGCTTGACTAATTTTAATTTTCCAAATTGCTTGAAATTTTTCACAGCTCAATTTTTTTTCTATTTTGACATAATCTTAAAACAAAAGGTTTAAACGTCTTTTAACCCTTTGCGGTCATATACATTTGGAAACATAAAATGTCCTACATGTTATAAGATATCTATAAGATGACATGGCATCAAGGGCTGTCAGCTTGGAGCTTTCAGGAAGTGGCTAGTCCTACAGGTTGGAGGGCATCTCTCAGATGGCAGCGTCCATTCTGTGATCCAGTCGAGGGCATCTCAGAGATGACAGCTTCTTTTATTTATGTTTCTCGATAAGATCTCCATCCAACAATGAGACAGTGTTGTGAATCAGAAGTTGATGGTCTAATGAAATACTGCATACAAATGCAATCTGATTAAAAATGTTTTGTCACACTCATTTTTGTCATTCTCTTGTCAAACTTGTCCTGCCAATTCAGCCCTCCATCCAGGTGAATGTTTTTAGCTGTTTCACCCCCAAAAAATTCAAGGGAGATTTGAATGTAAAAATGATTTCTGTATCATGGATTGTACTGTATTGATTTGTATTAAAAATAAAATAATTGTTTTCTTGTATTGTATTTAGTTGTTTATTTCTGAAATTATACAATCAATGAATTTAACTAGTTGGCCAAAATGAAAGAAAATATATTGTCATTTTTTGAATTTATTATCCGAATATTTAGTTCATTGTGAAGTTAGAGCAAAATTAATAACAAATGAATTCAATACTGTTTAAAATACAATGCCAGTTGAATAAGGTATAATGCGTTTGTTTGTGAAATTACGAAACATTGGTCAAACCAACGGAAGCACGAAGCATGCAAACTCTCCGAGTCAACGTGCCATGTTCTTATGTCATCTCAGAGATGCCCTCAGACCTTTAGGACAGCACGCTACCTGCAGGCACATGAGCTGGGAAATCATTTCAAAATGTCATCTCAGACATGCGGTGTGAGTGCAAAAGGTTAATGTCCACCTTAGTTGGACGAGCTGTGTTAGTAGCCTTACTTTATTTGTTTGTTTATTTATTTATTTATTTGTTTGTTTTTGTTTATTTGTATACATTATTAAGTCCAGCAGTTTGCCCCAATTATAGGACTATCTGTAAAAGCATATATATTTATAATCAATTGGTATTAATATGATTCAAAATATTCCCAAGAGGGGAAGTAATCGAATCAAGAAACATCTCTACTATCGTCAAAAATTACTCAAAAAATCATTTGTAAGTTCGATGATGTTGAGCAATCCTACTTTGTGGAGAGATCTATTTCTAGCAACAGGAAAGGTTCTAGAAACATAAAAGGCTCTGGAGAAACCACCTGGGAAACTGACAAGGAACCTGAGACAAAACATAAGGTGCATGTGTTATACCTCATAATGTTTACTAATAAAATAATCTAGTTAATCTCTTCTGTGTTCAAGCTATCAAGTCTAAATTTTTTGTAAATGTATTAATTGTCAATTCTACAAGGACTATAACAAACAGTAATCTTGAACTGAAGATTCTTCACAAACCTTCTCTGACGTTTTTTGAAATCATTAATAAGTCTAAGTTTATTGGATAAAAAATACTTAAAATTGGCCAAAGAGCTTATGTTTGATGTTTCGTTGTTTCTTCCTTGGAAATTCTGAGTATTAATTTGTCACAGCACTGTAAGACTGGGCCGTACCTGTGGGAGACAATGGATATATATCGACAAAAGTCTTGTTAAAATTTTGATCATTTTAATTATCATTTGTAACTTAAAAATCTATATCTTCAGTGAAAGCCATTGCATAGATTTCATGAAGAACAACATTGTGCTCTTCAAAATTCATGTTTAATGAAATTTTCCACTGCATAGAATATTTCAGAAAGGCAGAGTGGTGCCCTTGCAATTGCTGTGATACACTTATGGAGATTGAAACCTACTATTATGGCTTGGTTTTGCTGAAATATTTTGGAGAAACGCCAATCCTGATGATATATTGACAATCAAAATAGTAATTATTGTGGAAGAGAGTCATCTATAAGGTATATTAACTGGATCGGGTCATCATAATGTACTACTTTTCATACACTTAGAACTTAAGGAGGTTGTCACGTTATGTCAAAAATAAGATTAAACTTCGCAACTGAAATTTATCACAAGATTAGATGTTTTTACATGCTTTCCCAAAATATAAAGTGATTCTACCGTATAATTTTAAAGATAATCACATTTGAAAACTTGCGTTTTAACACGCAAAGTATAGGAAAATGATCTCGTCCGACCGTAAATAATTAAATTTGAAACACCTCTACATAAGATTACACGAGGGGAAAATATTACAAATGTAGATTAAACCTTTCTGAAGAGAATAGAATAGAAATGAAAAGATTTTACCGTGTAGTTTGGACGAAAAACGCAAAAAGAAAATAACATCTGTCTTCAGTTTTTCGTAAGAACGAAAAAGTGCGGCAACGTTGCAGGACGTCCCACTGGGCGGGAATTTTAAATATTGCGAAACTGAGAGGCTGGTTTGTAGGCATTGCTTTGTGAGCTGGAATGCGTATACGGGGTCATTCATGATGATAAAATGTTGTTTGCGAGTTGTTTAGAGAGTTCAACGTGCACGATGCGGCGACCATCAACAGGAAACATGTCTTCGTCTGTAACGTTTTCTTCTTCGTTTCGCGGCTACAGACGAATTTGTTTTCCACGATAACTTACGTTTCGTAACAAATCGCCCTTTATATCTCAACTGTTCGAACATGATTTTCAGGTTATAAGACCTACAAAAACAACTCAGCTCAACTCAATCACACACTGTTCTGTACGTTCTTGACCTTCCCGGAAACGTAAACCATTGGTACCAATAAAATAAATATAAAGCGTTGCCAAGTTTATTGTCTGAAAGTTATCAGTTCTCTGAAGGAGTTAATTGCGATCTAAAGGTATTATTCTTGAAAGAAAACATTTACATAATACGTAAGAAATGTCCTACTTATAAGAAAAGTAGAATTTGAAGAGAAATGCAGTCGTACATAAACGTTGATTACTCCAGTATTTTCAGTATTTCATGTTGGTATTTGGAGTCAAATTAGCTTCTTAGCTTGCGTTTGTAAAATAATTAACACTTTTTAATACATCATTTAAAAAATACTCGTTTACCAATCGTCGCGAAATACAGAAATAATATACTAGATACTCATTCTTCATTTTTTAACGAGCACGATCAAAAATTACAAGTTTTCATTCGGCTGACTAGAGAGTAATGTGACAACCTCCTTAAGTCCGGCGTCTCTAGCTGACTTCCGTAACTATCTCCGTTATGTCACGGGGCATTGCGAGACACCGCGGGTTCCCGGATGGGTGACCGTTTGGGAACCCCGGGATCGAACGGCACCGAGCCCCTAGCCAAAACAATGACTACTACTGACGATTACTAACTATATTAAAGGAGGATTACTCCAACGCCAGTACGAGACTGTGTAAAAGAACGTAGTTACGAATTGTATCATGGCGGACTCCACACGCTAGGATCCTTGCAATGGCTAATAACTGTTGCAAAAAGGGCAATTATCGGAACGATTTATTAGCAGTGTAGGACGTTTTCAAAGTTTGTTATTCCAAGCGTTGAAAATCAATAATCCTTCCGTGTAATTAGTTTTCTGCGCTGCGGTGTGATCGTTTTAATATTTGGTTTCCTACATTGCTTACTCTGAAGTGTGGATCTGAATTTTCATAGGAAGTTCATATTATATTTAGTTTAATTCGGGTGTTGTTTCTTGCGATAATGAGAGTTTGTCGCAGTAGATATGTACGTAGAAGTTAATAGGCAGTTTTAGACTGTTAAATCCACTCACAAACGCTGACATACTAACGTAGTAATGAGAAAAGAGCTAAGTATAAAAGAAACAGGTAGCCCACCGATTTCAATGTTTGTAAGTGCGGGAACTGTCGACGAAATCGTCCAATCAATCCCACCAATAGTTCTTTGGTTATTTCTCAAGTAAACTTTTCCTAATACCAAAAGTTTTGAGTTGTAGGCATATTTTACCCCAGGATAATATTTACTGTGTAAAAGGAATATTCAACAAACAATTTTTTTAAAATTTATGAGTAGGAGAATAGTGAAGGAGCATGAAAGTGATTTTGTTATGTAAAAAGATAACATTATGACCACTTAATGATAACTTTTTTATTTAACCTGTACTGGATTCAGACGCTACGAGATATAATAAATTAATAGTACACTTATTTTTTTCACATATTTTCTTCAGAACAAATCGTCGAAGAGCCGTGAACTGTGGTGGAGCCATCGCAGTTGTCGAAACAAGCATTCGCTAACCGTAAGGAACAACTTTTGAAGCTCTTACTGGACAATTTGTATATCCACGGAATACCTACTGCAGGTCTCCAAACTTAAGATAACATTCATCTGCTGTGGCCAGGGAACTGACATTCCGCTGGTGCGTTGGCGCTGAAACAGGTGGCCGAGAGGGGAGGAGGCGTGACGAAGGAGGGGAAGTGGGGGAGGAAGGGGGTGGTTTGAGGTGGGAAGGGGCGGGGCACCCTACGTCGCCCAGTGCGCACGGCTGCAGGGACCGCCTTGGAGGTTGTAAGGCAGACGACTCCGAAGGGTTGGACTGTCGGCCGTCCGAGCCAGGGAGGGGGGCCGCGCGGAGCCGGGAAGGCGGAGCGGGGGCGGGGGCGGGGCAGCGGTCCCCGCCGCGCGGGCTGCGTAACGCTGGGTGCCGGCGCGACAACACACCGCGTGTGCAATGCAGAGGTAAGTGTGCTTTATGACAGAGAACGCTTTACAAGGAGAGTGCGACGCTGCGCGGGCGTTGGCGCGGGCGGGCGCGGGCGATGGCGCGGGCGCGGGCGGGGCGCGGCGCCGCCGGGTCGCCGGGGCCGCGCCTGCCGCGCCCCGCCCCGCCCCTGGCCGTGGGGTCGCCGTCGCCGCCGCCTACTCCGCCCCGGCTGCCTGCTGCGCTGCCTGCTGCGCCGGTGGCTGCTGCTGCGAGGGTTGCGGGGGAGTCGCCGCCAGCCCCGATCGAGCCTCGCTCGCCTCCCTGCGTACACGCACACACACACAGTTACTACCAGGCGTCAATGGACACAATTCCGCAAATGTGCGTTGTGGCAGTGTTACAAAAGTAAAGTGCATGTTAAGTAAACGCCTACATACAAATGATTCAGAATAACTTTTACAAAATTCTAGAACATGTTTAATGAGATTTTCCACTGCATGTTCATTGGCAAAAAGGGATCATTTTCCACCTCTTCTAACGTGCCTTAGAATTTTGTAACGCTTATTCTGAACCACCTAGAGTGGGCCATATTCCTGTATTCAACTAGTCTTCAAAAATAAAAAAGTTCTAAGATTCTCTACATCTTAACACAGGACGTGTGCATTTCTTCTTTTATTATTTGAAAAACAGAAACAAAAGAACAACAACAATCGAGAATAAGTAGCACTTCGTACGTTTAATGGCTGGCGTAATACAGTGTTTTCCTTTTTTGGCACTTGAACGCATGGGCGTATAGATGCCAAATTCCTATCGATAGGTGTCGGTGGCTGATGGCGGGTAATGGGTCACGGAAGGCGGGTGAAGGATGTCCTATGGTCGGTGTAGGATAACGGAAGGTGGGTGATGTTTGGCGAGTGTCGGATGTCAGATGTGTGATGATAGATGGCAGACGTTCGTCGACGGGCATCGGAGGGTCTGACGTATGGAGGATGTCGATTGATAGGTGGCGTATTGCAGATGACGGACGGCGAATGTTGGATGACGGATATCGCTTGGTCGGTGACGGATGGCGGGTGTATGATGCAGGATGTCGGTAGTGGCTTACATACTGAGGATGGTGGACGGGTGCTGTCGGTTTGCGGGTATATTCTTTATTACGATGCCAGCGCCTAAGGCTTCTGAACATAACTGGATATGGGCGAGATATTTGGTGGATAGGTGATTATGAAGGTATGTTATGAATCATGATGGAGCAATACAGGAATGACAGAGGCAGGAGAAAAGGGAGAACTCGAGAAAACGTGCCGCGATCGTGGTTTGTCACCGCAAATTTCACGTACCAATCAAGGACGTGATGCTCAAAATTGCATATGAGTAACCTCGTTATATATTTTCCACTACATGTTCAATGGCAAAACGTGATCATCTTCGACCCCCGTACATGCCCGAGATGTTTTTATCTTCTGACAATCGACACTCGCCATCTGAGACCCGACTTTTTCATCCGTCATGGATGAACCTTTATTCATTCATCTCATTTTGACTGATTGAAACCACCATGGATGGACCAGGGGCAATTTCAACCCCGGACCCAGCGGTGGAATGCGTCCAGGCAGAGCGCTACACCACCGGTCGCCTGTCGAGTGGCAGAGAACGGAAGGCGGGTTTCGGACGTGGGTGGCGGAGGGCCTCGTGACCCAAGGAACCGCCAGCAGGGGGGGGGCAACAACCCCTCCCCTGCCAAGGATTTTTTTGACTGCATTCTGAGAGATGGGCAGGCAAATAGACGCTATATCTTTGTGTTGGCGACGTGGCTGTGTAAACGGATTGTGAATAAAATTAAAGGGCTCAGTAAAACAAAGGGTTATCCCACATTAACCTGTTTCTGAGAAGAGGATTTTACTAGAACTTTCATAATACAACTCAGTACACTTTTATACACAGCAAACGTGCCTAAAAGTCCATACTAGATTTAAATAACATTACTCTAAAATAATAATATTTGAAGTTTTATTTAGTTCTAATAACTCAATTTCACAAAAAAAGTGTGCTATAGCCCCTTGTTCTAACGAGCTCTTCAACGGTATCGAACTGTTTCCGAATGCAGTTGCTTGAGTCCTCACCTGTCGGCGCAGCGGTAGAGGTCCGCGACGCCGGTGTAGACGCAGGCGGCGACGGCGGAGGCTGCGGGGGCGGCGGGCGAGCCTCGTGGGCCTGCGCCTGCGCCCGTCCTCGGCGCCAGCAGCAGCGCGCTGCTCCGCGACACGCCTGCAACACGCGCACGCACCTCGTTCGCAGCCGCCACCGCCCCTCGCGCGACGCTCCACTTGCGTGGGCAGAGAACTCTGGCCTGTGACACTATTGAAAGGTTTCTTATAACAACCGAACGAGTCCAAATTCCAGATTTTTCAGGAGGCACAAACCGTGTCTGAACCGCCAGGCCCTGACAACGTCGCGGCGCCACGGACGCCTGAGTAAAGTCGGCGCCGTTGCGTAATTAACCAAGTGTAAATAGTGTAAATAAGTGAAGTGCAGTGCTGTGTGGTATGAATGAGTGAGCGAATGTGTTGTACATATAAATTTAAGTATGAATGAGTGTGTAAATGCTAATAATTAAAAGAAGAAAATACGAACAATAAAAAGAACTTTATTTGAAAATTCATCCAATGAATTATATTATCAAAACTCACTGCCCAAAGTGGCCATGTCCTAGTTTTTTAAGTAAGATATAAGTTAGTTTGTTTAAGATAAAGCCCTCACCTTCGCTCCAAAAGCTTAAAAGCTGGAGCTCATGTACCCGTAAGATTGAATAAATTCCCGCTTCGCCAAGGATATTGGCGAGGGGAAAATTAAAAAAAACAGGAGGCACAAAAAACTTCATAGCGTTGATGTGCATAGTAATGAATGTATGATTTTCCCCCGCCTTATATCTTTCAATGTGATTGGCTCTTGCCGAAAGGAAATATCCGAGCAGGTAGCGCTAGTTGTAGGGTACAACTTGGTGTGGAATTTTGGACTTGTAAGAAACCCCTCAATTTGAATGTATTTTAATAACACATCAAATATGCTGGGCTATACTTTTATAAATCTTTATTAAATTAATGAAGCAGTTGTTAGCAGATGCAATGAATATATGGAATTTGTAGAAGTCAGGGGATATTATATTTATGATATAGATGTAAATATTATGTGAATGTCTAATATTCTCCATTATATTACAAGTATCATGCATGTAATGAGACACAATTTCTTATCTCTTGACAAATTGATATCTCATCAGTGTTTCAGATAGTTTCATTTATTATTTTTAATTTTGAAATGTAAACAAAACCAATCTTTTTAGAATTAGACCTTGATAATAAATAAGGAACTATAAATAGACTATTACATAAGCTGCACTTCTGTACTTTCACTTTTCTAAGTCTACGTTTCATATCATTTGCCCTTATCCCTAGGGTTGTGGACTCACATTTTTTCTGGGGATTTGGCAGTTAAAGAATTAGGGTGAGGATTCGTTTGAATAAGACGTTGCCATGCGCAGCTCGTCAAATAACGCCTAATTACTGGGCCATTGACGCTGGGAATATAGAGTGGTCTCAGTTAAGAACACACAAGAAATGGTCTCAGTTAAGAACATTTTCGTAGTTTTCTCAAAATTCTTGGGCTACATTCGTTACGTGAAACGCAGTGGGCAATTAGCATACCTGTTTTTTGCCCCAAATGGCAAATTTTTATTTCATGCTGTTTTCTTTTAATTTATTTCCAAACCACAATTTTGTTCCAGTCACTCGAAAATTGCAATAGTTTGGTTTTAGTTTTTAGTTTTAGTTAATGCCTTATTTTACGTGGCGAGACTCGGACCATCAGGCCCGCTCTTCCGTCTAACCACGCAAATTTCGATACGCTCCTTTCACCACTTCTTTACCTTTTTCCACCTTTTTCAAGGAGGTATTATCTCGGGCGACGAAACTGGCGGATCTCAATTTTGCTCAGAGGCTTCAAGAAAGGTAGTGGTCAAATCAGAAATGGCCAATTGATTTTGTACCAACGATTTTATGGCCAACAAAATAAAAAAAAAGTACTGATTTATGTTACATTACTGCAATGCCAATATTAATAAGATATTTTCAGTTAGGGAAAGTAAATAAATTGTCTTCGTTCTAACCCTCCCCATTAGAAAGCATAAGCTCATCGTTGTGCAAATTTGAAGGAGTGGGAAGCCTACAATTCTTATTTTTCAAATTTTGTGGTGTGACTACTTTTGGCGCCGTTCCGTCGTTACGTCGCATCATTGGTGCATTAGGTTTCCTAAGAAGAACCTTACGATCTTTTCATACTTATTCTTCGTTTCGTTTTCTAAGTAATTCTAAGTCATGTCGGTCCTCTTTAGTCTGAATGAATGGGAAGAGGAAAAATAATTCGGGACGATTATATCTTTAAATGTATCTTAAGCTGCTGCCCTCCTCTTAACATAATGAAAACAAAGTCCAAATGAACGTTTTGAGATTGAGAAGACCGAGAAGACAAGAAAAAGGAAATCTAGAAATCATTTCAGAAAAAAAAAACTATGTTGCATTTGAATTAGTATATTAATTTCCTTGAGGACAATTTTGACATCCAACCTAACTATTAACTCCAAATACTATTTTAATGTGATTAATTGTTTTTCAAATTACTTTCAACTTACATAGTAACTTTAATTCAGAGCTTTTCGATGTTAAATTCTCCCGCTCAACTCAATCATCTACCAAGCAGTGCCATCTACCAAGGAGTCTGTAGCTATTCGTTACATCTCGAAAACTTGTTTCTCGTTGTGCGGTGCAGTTTCGGGTCCATCATTCATTGCGAGACGTCGTCCGCGGTGGGAAAAGGCGAAGTAGCACGGAATTAGGGCGGGGTGGCGGTCCTCTGGGAGGAGCGGTTCTCAGGTTTTCTTGGAAATTAATTACGTTGCAAGCGCATTGTCTACACCACCGTCACTCTAGAGCGGTTTCTCAGTGCTCACACCACAAAGCTAGTTCTCTGGAGTATTCGCGCAAACTTGTTAACCAATTGGAAATGTGCAAAAGATCTCGCAAAATAGCATACATTTTGCGAGGCGAGTTATGTCTTAGGAAGTGGTTTAGTGTCTCTTTATATAATTGAAAAATAAGATCAAATATGACAGGCAACATCCAAAACTTGTTGTGCCCTTGTTCTCGCATTATTCGTTACTCGCAATTTTTGGAAATTTAGAGAGTTCAATGAATATAACATCTGTGCCATTCTTTAAGCGTTCCATGGAAAAAAATTGGAGCTATTTTTGAAATTAAAAAAAAATTGTTTTAACTTCAAGAAAAAAATACTCGAAAACTACTGTTTTTTTAAAACAATTGTATATTATCCTATTTAAAGATCTATTTTTAGAATAGATCTAATGTAACAAAAAACCTCTTTCATCAATCAACTTTTACATTTATTTTTTATAATTAAAAAAAATACACATTTCACCGAAAATAGAACCAGCACCACTTTTGCACCGTCACTTGCCGAGGATACATGGAGTCGTTTTTAAGAAAATAAGTTTTTAAAATTGTCTGCATTTCGCAAAATTACACGAGAACGACTCTCATTTTCGAAAAAAGCAAAAGACTGTTCAAGATCTGTCTTTAATTAACAGATTTCAGTACACAAAACGTCTGTATCGTAATATTGTACTTGTAGGAAGACGCCTAAAAAATTTTGAACTTAGGCAATTTTGGGATTTCCACGAAAATGTGACCAGCGGCAATCTTTTAAGAATCCTTTACACTATCTGAGTGCAAAGCTTAATCCGAATATTGTGTACTATTTTTGAAATAATTTTGAAAATGTAGTTGAGGCTTCATGTAAAGCACCTCCCAAAATCAAAGTATCCGTTTCAATTATGCAGGGCCATTAAAACGATCGGGGTATATCAATTTTTGAAAAAAAGTCCGAACGGTTTAGGCGCTAGCATTGGCCACAGGCCGACGGACAAAACGACAGACGGACAGACGGACGGACAGACAGACAGGAGAACAGAAGGATAGACTGACTTTTTGTCCTGAATCGATTTTTCGGTATGAAAGACCCCAAAACCATGGATTCTGAGTACACAATGTGTTTGAGCAAGTAATTTACTACCTATAAGAACAGGATTTATCCACTTTTTCGTTACCAGGGCCCGACAATTAGAAGTTTTGTGTCTAAAAATAGCCGTTTTCCGGCTCATGATTACCATATTATCTCCTCTTACGAAGTTAGGCGAGAATGTAAAATATGGTTATTCATTCTTGCTTCATGCTATATTATCCGTGATTACGCACCAATTCTCATTTTTTTAGAATTTTCAGATGTAATTTTTTTTTATACATAATGTTTTCTACGAAGACAGTGGCCATTTGTTGATCCAGGTCCCCCGTGGTATTCCAATGTGTCGTATCATTCCGTTTCCTAAATATAAGCTTCTTAACATTTATTTAAAAATTATTAAAGAATACTTTCAAAATTTTATCCTTTGTGGGAGGAAATATAGAATTTAGAATAGACACTTGTATAATAATTAAACTGTGATTATTAACATTTTCCCACACATCTGGACCAATAAAATGGAGGAAAGCCACACTTTTTCATTTATGTTTCTCTTAAGACTGTAATCAAATGATAGCCTTGTGTTGTGTAGATAGGGTTGAAAGCTGAGCTGTTCATTGGAAAGAATTCAAATATCTAATGGAAACCCTGGCGGCCTTACGTGGAATTGTTGTTAGTGTAGCAGGCGGGCAGTAGATAGCGGGCGCTTCGCTGTGTCGCAGCCCTTCGGCGCGAAGTGAAGTATCGTGATTCCTTCCTACACCCTATGCCAAAAGAGCGCGAGAAAAGAACGTCGTAATTTCATCGTTAATCTCGGACGTGAAGAGGGCTGTCACCATTGCGCACTTTCTGGCGGTCGTTCTATGTACAGAACTAGGTTTTCTACCTTTTTTAACGAAACTTAATCCGGGGGTTTTGAAAAATAATCATGTTATTTTTGTTTAACTTGTTTATTCTAAAAAAAGTAAAATAAAGTAGGCTAATGGATACACAATGGCACTGAGATATTTCTTATGGACTCAAGTACAATATTTGCCAATATTCAGATGTTCTTTTATGAACCTAAGTCGAAACCGTTTTTTAAAATAATTTGTGAAGAGAAAACCCAATGTAGATATGAATATTTGCAACGTAGAGACTAGTTTTGCTCAACCAAGTAAACAAGAAGTAAAACAACAAAAAGTAGCATTAAACAAAATGAATAGTGTTATTTTTCAAATGGTCAGTGATCTTCTCCATTGCCGCGAGGCCTTTCGAGGGACTTGAAGTCTTAGATGCGTTCTTAGATGCTGCTTCAGGTAAGGACCTGAAGCAGCATCTAAGAAAGGCGCAAGGGCGCCACCAAGTGTAAGTTTCAGTTCCGTGTAGGTGTTTACGAGTTAGTTAAGCTTAAGTAGAATTGTGAGCGTGTATGAGTACAGGCGATGTATTAAGATATAAGTGTATATGTGACGTGTCATAAAGTAATTGGAAATGTGTAAATGAGTATGGGGTGTATGTGTAAGCGTTACGTTGGGTGAGAGTGTGTAAACGTAATCGTGAGCTTTGATTATGCACTAGATGCTCATTATGCACTGGTGTTGGGCAAGTCGCCTTCCGTCGCAAAGAGAGTTTTTCTGCCAAACTCCAGTGTACGATGAGTTGCCTAACGATCAAGGGCACGGGTCATATGTTTGTTTATTTGTTCTGTGAAATTTTCTATCACATGTTCATTGGCATCATTTTCTACCTCTCTACATGTCCTACAAATTTGTAACATGTATTCACAGAGAGCCTGTATAACTCATTTTTTTTCACGTTTATCTGGTAAGTTCACGTTAATATTTTTATGTTCGTAAGTATGTTTAGATGAAGTATAAGTAACGTTCATTGCTGAGAATTACATTAACAATTTTTAGACTTAAGAATGTTTTGACGAGTCATAATTTGAATACCTGGAACTGTTTAAAGGAGAAATCGGCTTTCAAATGATGTCAGAATTAGTAGCAACACCCCCAATCTAAATTGCAGGTCAGGTAATGTTAGAATAATACTTTAATTTACTGGAAATCACTATTTAGGTTTGATTTTTCAATAAATATTTCGAATCATGTTCAACATGATCTTATTTATTTAAGTTTTTCTAATAGAATATATTGGACGGGATCTCTTTTTTGATAGTACCAAGAACATTTTTCCCATGCCTAGTGACGTCACTTCTACCAGAGTAACCCGTCTACCCACCCACTACCCAGACTCTTGATCCCCGTCCCCGGACGGGGAGAGAAGTCCAGAAACTTAAAGCATGAACCCAACAAAGATGCCCCCAGTTTGAAGGAACTCCGCAAGGGGTCAGGCGACCACAACAAAACATACTGCTTCGTTCATTCGACCAATGTCAGATTCTCGACGACAAATCGGAGGTGGAAGGGATGATGAGGGAGGCGGAGAGTGCGAGATAAAAGAGGGCGGACAGTCTACACACCCATTGTTTCAGAGAGTATTGCTGTCTGGGCAGTGTTCTGTGCGTCGCTGTACAGTGGTCGGAGAACTAGATAGGTGAATAGGTGACCACAAATAGCTCATTCAAGAAAATAATATAAACGGGTCAGTCAATTGTTGCCGCAAGTCGATATTTTATGTATGAGTTTTAAGTGTGTATAAAAATAAAAAAATAAAAAATAATTTTTGAGTATTTTAATAATGCATTTTCATATTAACAATAGTTTAAATAGGTAATTCATTTAACTTCATGAAGAGCCGGCTGCCATTGGAATAGATTCTGGAGGCTGACTAAGAACAATTGAACATATTAACTATTTTTGATTAATCTATTTAAATAAAAATGCTAGTAACTAAGTTTCTGATTCGTTGTAGACGAGTCAACCAATTTGAATGATTCGCAATTTATAGTAAACGCAGAATAGAGATATATTTTAATGTTGTATAAAACGAATGAAGAGATTTTGAAGGAAATACAGGTTTTCGAGGACCTTGATACAAGAAAAATTGTTTTTACTTTGTCGCTTTACTACGTACTTACGTAGTTTAGAGAAGGAGATGTAATTATACGATAGAAATAGAGTTTTTTGATAGAAAAACTCGTATTGTGAATCCACGGTGTCGCTAAAGAAGACAAATACTTTTTCTATAAGCAGTAAATTACTTCCTCTAACAGGTTGTGCAGTCAGTATCCACTTGGTCATTGACAAAAACAATTGATTGACGGCAAATCATCTCTAAGTCTGTCTGTCTGCCAGTACTTTCTGTCCGTCCGTGCGAGTGTATTCACTGCCCGTCCGTGCGAGTCTATTCACTGCCCGTCCGTCCGTCCATCCGTGGTCAACCCCAGAGCCTAAACCATTCAGATGATTTTCTCCAAAATTGTTGTTCCCATATCAATCTGGACGAATTTGAGACCCTGCGTGTTGGAAACATATATTTTGATTTTTGCTGGTACTTTACTCGAAACTTCAAACTAATTTTAAAAAATTACCAAAATTGCTACCAATTTTTTGATTGAACTTTGTCCTCGGATAGCTTAAAAGACTCTTAAAAATGGCGTAGGTCTAATTGCCGTTGATATCTCTGAATTTTTGAAAATTTCAAATGTTCAACCTTTTTTCAGTGTCTTTGCCCAACTGCGAGTCCAGTGTTGGCGATAGAGAATTTTTTATTTAATGAAATGTTTTTCGAAGAAAAATCTTAAAATGACATGTACAATTAAAAAAAGAATGGTTTTCGAGTAATTTTGCGTGAAATATAGTCACTTTTTAAACAATTATTTTCCCAAAACCAGCCCAAATTTTTTCCGTATTTTTTCCTCGAATGTAACAAAGGGGCGTTAAAAAGTATTTCTAATCCCATTTTCGTGGAACTGTGTATTTTCGAAAACAGCAAAAAATTAACATTGCAATAGTTCAATATTGATGATTAAGATATTTTCCTTAATGAAATCTGTTCGAAAAAATAGATATATGGGAATTTTTTTAAAACGAGTAGTTTTAGCGTAATTTTTGATTGAAGTTAATGTAATTGATAAAAGAATTTCTAAATCACGGCTCCAAATTTTTCTTAAACTTCTTTCGTCGAAGCTTAAAAATGGAGCAGGTCTCATTTTCCTTGAACTCTCGAAATTTCGAATATTGCAAATTAGAAAGCACGTGCTATTGTAGCATCACTAGTTTTCATATGTCCCACCACATACCTGTCCGGCTTTTCCGCGCCCGATCCTATCTGTCCCGCAAATCTGGGTCCCCAGAAAACTCAAGTTGTGTGCCACCTTAGTTGTGTGTCTTTAAGGACACGAAAACAAGATTTTAAGGGTCTGAGACACGTCGTTTCCGCGATAAGGGCGATTACTACGCATATTACAGTAATCAGTTTCGTACGTCTTTATCCGCACCTGAAAACTATTTTTCGACTTAGATTTAATGCAGGTCGCAAATACCGGATACAGCAGGAGCAAAGTACGTTTTGTGACGAGGCTTTGAGAGAAGTCGAAAATGATAACTTTTTGCTAATGAACATAAAGTAGGAAATTGTATGCAACGGAGTTACATTATACATGTGGCGTTTGCCCCTGATTTTTAGGCAACCTGTAAGCACATTTTTAGGCAACCTGAATGCACAATAAAATCTCCTTGACGGCGTAAGAACATGACCTGCCAAACAGCTGTGCATAAGTCGTTGCCTGAAAATCGAAGGAAAATGTCACATGTGGAATGAAAATGATTGAAATTTTCCACTACATGTTCATTGCGGAAAAGTTATGATGTTCGACACCCCCTTCCCAACATGCCCTAGAATTTTGCACCAATTCTGAGACACCCTGTGTAAGAGAAGATAAACAGCACTTACCCATCTCCTCGGAGGAGGTGGCGAAGTCGGAAGCGGCGCCGGAGGGGGCAGCCCAGAGGTCGGGCAGCGGCGCCAGAGGAGGAAGGGCGGGCAGTTGCGCCAACGCCGACGGAGCCTGCTGTTGCTGTTGCTGCTGCTGCTGCTGCTGCGCCTGCTGCACGGCCTGCGCGGCCTGCGCCAGCTGCGCGAGCTCAGGCAGCGCGGGTCCGCCGCCCGCGCGCTTGCCGTAGCGGGAGCCCATGAAGAAGCGGTCTGCGCGCGGCAGCATCACGCCGCTGCGCCCGAAGCGCCCGGCCGCCCCACCCGCCGCGGCCTGCGCACGCAGCACGCAGCGCGGGCCCTTGAGAGGAGGCACGTTGCTCGGGCGCACAAGAACTGAATACATCACCGATCATCAAACACATTGCCCATCTTTCCAATAATTTTTACTCCAACCTAAATACAATTAACCGAGCCGTCCACTACAACCTGGCCACTATAATTGACTTCCCTACTAGAATTAAGAATAGATTTCCTTCCGAAGCGTTCTTGAACATTTTCTCTACTAATTCTTCATAGTAGGGGCTCTTGTAGTTTCCTACACCTATAGTTAGGTAGTTTAGTTTTAAGTTTTTAGTGTTAAGTTTAGTATAAGTTACAATGTAAGCCAGCAAATGCACATGAGATAGTAATTTAGTACTGATCTGTGTAATTTCCAATCACAATAAATAAATAATATAAAAAAACTCGGGCGCAGGCGGACGTTGAGTCTCAGATGGCACACACTCTCACGCAACATTCATACTCGCTCTCACAATTACGCTCACACTTTCACTAACACTTATACCCACATCTGAGCAGCAAACATTCAAAAGGTGAAATGGCCATTTCACCAAAATTGAGTTCTTCTGTTGTTTTCTTCTAGAATTTTTTCTTAATTTTCCAGAAATAAACATGAGATGTTTTATAATACATTCAGTTACATACTCTATTCGATGAGTTAAAGTTGGTGTTGAAAAATGTAAAATTAGTGCTATATTTTTCAGTTGTTTTTTTTACAGAAGAATGAAGTGGACATGTCACGTTTTGAATGTTTGCTCATTTAGAGTCGCACTTACACACACTTACACCCATACATTCATTTACAATAGCACTCACATTTACGCTTACACTCACACATTTTTCTTTTTTTTTTCTGTATTCAAAATTCAAGTAGTATATGGCTTAAGATAGGGATCACAGATTTATGAAAACGTGCACAGAATTCACTTCTCCCCGTAGTACGTCACACTCAGTTTTTAACTGTTTTTGACGTAAAATAAATAAATATTTTATTTCAAAAGTTTCACCATTCACTACATTGCCATATTCTTCACCAAAATCATAGTTTCATTTCCAATGCTCTCCATCATCAATTACCTCTGAAAATATCTACTTGACCAACAATTATCATTTTTAACTAAATTTTCAAATTTTCTTCCAAAATCTCATAAGTATTCAGCCCTTTCCCATAGTTTTATGCAGACCTGCGTGAGAAATCATTGTAGAAAGAAAATGCAGGAAATTTTATATTTGTAAATTCTATAATCAAATGACTAATCAATGAAAAATAACTTTTTTTATTCTAATCAATCTACTATCACGTTTCTCAGTTAACTGATTCAATTGAATTTCAATTTTGCATGCATTGGCAAAATGTAGTGTCTTACTACGATATCTGCCAAGTGGGTCATTCATGTACAGCAGTTTATACCTGTACTACACACGGCTATAGAGTTGTAACTTGTATGTCATTGCTCACATTGCTTATCGTAGTTTTATAAACTAATTTTTAATATTCCTGTCTACAACGAATTAAAATTATAGCGTATAGTATTTGCAAGGAGTTTTGCAGCGCGCCAAAATAATTAGTTTTCTTAAAACATTGTGTCTCCTCGAAGTCACTTTGCATCAGCAATGCCCAATTCAACTGTCACAAAAAATACACAATACAAACGATCTGAAGCGCAGGTAATACAATGTTACCAATTTTTGAATTCATACTATTTTTCTCTCTAAAACTTATTTTGGGAGATTGGTCGTTAAGACCCCATCGACAAATATGATAAAACTAGAATAACAGTGTATAAAACTAGAAAGGATGAGGACGTGAAAGAGAATTGGGAGGTAGAACAAAAGTCACTTCAAATAATGGTTGCGGTAAAAAAAATGACAAGGAATTCTTATAAAATGAAGAATAATACCGAAAAATCTATTGGCGGCAAAACGTTTGTCATTCTGTCTGCCCGTCTGTCCATTGGCTCGTCGGTCTGTCTGAGGTCAACGCTAGCCCTTAAACTGTTCAAACGATTTTATCCAATACTCATATTCTCCAATCGATCGGAACGAACTTTGTTCTTAAAATTATTTTCTCAGATGAAGGACGCTTAAAAAATGGCGCTGGTTTAATTTTTATTGAATCTGAATTTTCGAAAATTACATAATTAGAAATATTATGAGGATGCATTGTATACGTTAGAAATAATACGCGGTCAGTCACCGGCGGCTGCTCTTACATTATGTTATTCTTTCTATGTAATTGTATACCTACACATAGTGTTTCGAGTTATAATTTATCATCACTTAATTTTTGACTCGTCTAATCTGAAGATAAATTAGTATATTTGAAATGTAAAGGATTTCCTTTACATTTCAAATCATAATCAAGCCAGAAGACGACGAATGTTGTACATGGACAATATTAAGTATAGAAATCTGTATGTTTTATCCATTCAACAGTAATTTGTACAATGTAAATAATTTTATAATATAATTGTTTTTACAATAAATCGACTACGCGGTCTTCATTAATGTTATTTCAGTTATTCGAAATGCAAATGCTCGCGCTAAATTGGCCCAATACCCTAACAGAAATTCAATAAAGCGACGGACAATTGAACATTGAAGAAAACAAATTCTTTCCTGAAAAGTTTTGAAAATCCGGAAAAACGTGGAGATGGGACACATCACTGGCTTCAATTGATGAGCTTATTGACGTATGCGAGGAACGGGTAGGAGGAAGTAGAGGAAAGAAGTCACCTGAGAGGGGTGACGGAATTTTTCGCTGTAAAAAATGCACGATTTTTCGCTCTAAAAATTGCCGAGTTGGACCCGAAGATGTGTATAACAGCCAGATAAGCGAGCAGTTGCCCCATCGAAACCGCCCCTTCGCCCCTTCCTTCTACAAACCTTGTACGTAGCCACAAACGCGTAGCTCCTTCATCCTCAGTGACTACATCGCTTCCGCGCAGTCAGAGCGACGGAATTCATGCGGCGCTCGCGACATTGCGCTTCCGAGCCCCCGCCCCCGCCCTCACTCGTCGCGCGCGGCTGCGTCTCACGGTCTCATGCGAGCTTTGCCTTAGTCGAGGCGCCGGGGGCGGGAAAGCCTGCTTGCTCCGCGCGGTCATCTCAGAATCGAATGGCCTAATCCACACAGCGCGTTCCTCGGGCGCAGGCCGCCGCAGTCGCAGCCGCCCAGGGCGGTGAGGGGGAGTGCAAGGAGAATGGAATGAGGGGGCGCAGGCGGGGTGGAGTACTGCGACGTGAAGGAGGCGAGAGTGGTAGGCGGTGGCGGTGGCAATGACAGAGATGGTAGTAGAGGCGTAGGTCTGGGCGGTGGAGGAGGCGGGGGTGTTGGCGAGTGCGGTGGCGAGTGCGGGGGGAGGGGGGCGGGGCGGGGGGGGTGACGGCCGACGATGGCGGGGTGGGGTAGTAACGGGGGAAGGGGGGACAGGAGGCAGCGATGGAGGGGAAGGCAGGCGCGTGGAGGCGGTGGCGATGGCGAAGACTGGGGCTGAGGAGGATCCGGAGGCGGTGGCGGAGGTGGGGCAGAGGCGGAGGCTGAGGCAGAGGTGGAGACGCAAGCGGAGGCAGAGGCGCTGGCGGTGGCTGCGGCGGGTGGCAGTGGGATGGGGTGTGGCGGGGCGGCCGCGCGCCGCACATTTGCCACCCTGCTGCACGCACAGATTGCGAGCCATTGAGCCGGCGCCAGCGGGCGCACGCCGCCGCCCTCGACGTCGCCTTTCAGGACGTGTGCGCCCGCCCCCGCCCTCGCAACCGGAGGGTGCGCGCGTCCTGTCGACGAACTCACCACTAGGGTTGGAAACGCTTTTTAAATACCGATGTATCGATCTTGTAAGATCCATCGATCGATCTTGTAAAATGCTGTAGCATATTCGAGGGCGAGAAATGTTGTCTCAGAATTAATGTTACGAACTTCTAGGATATGTAGGAGTGGGGAGCTGAATTCAACTGACGTGGAACAACTTGAGGGCGGCGACGGCGACAGTGAGGGACACGGTGCGGCTATCATGAAAGTTTTCCTTCCTACGCGTGGGAGCACTGACACACAGATAAGGAGGGGTTTCATTAGACTGTTACAGGTAAATTGCCCCAGTATTATAAGTAATAGATGGCATTAATGACCATCACCCCGCCAATGAACCTGAAGTGGGATATTTTATTAAATAAACTTACTCTGTTACTGTCTTATTTACCCTAGATTGTTACGTAACTCCCCATTCTGTGTGTTCGGAATGTAGGCGAAATCTCTTGGACATCGTCAGAACGTGAACTGTCCGCTTACCAAAGTTTTGATAAACTAATTTTTGTATACATTTAAACGTAAAATATTTAGATTTTTTATTTATATGTTTTATGGGTAGTTTCTTTTAGCGGATACCAAATGGAACCATCTAAGATAGGTCCTAGGGTTCGAATCTTGACGGTGGCAAATTTTCGATACTAGCTAAGTCGAGTTCAGCCACAGTCTGAAGGGGAATTCAAGCAGCCGGTTGCTTGGTATTTTTTCGTTTTTTATCATTACCAGGCAAATGTCGGAGTTTTAGTCTATCAAATGGGCCACGTACCGGTCTTACCTTCTACATTCTTGTTACTTCATCTTCAATTACACGTACACAATTACATGATGCATACACAATGGAAATATCTTACAAAAAATCCCGAATACGAATACGGGCGTCAACGACGACGTGGAACAACTTGAGGGCGGCGACGGCGACAGTGAGGGACACGGTGCGGCTATCATGAAAGTTTTCCTTCCTACGCGTGGGAGCACTGACACACAGATAAGGAGGGGTTTCATTAGACTGTTACAGGTAAATTGCCCCAGTATTATAAGTAAAAGTATAGACATTTGGAAATTAATTGATAGTATTCAGACGTAGTGAACGGAATCGTAGCAGTCGAACTATATAAACGATTCAAAGGTTTTCAATAAAAGTTACAAAGTAAATACTGCGAGATATAGAAATTAGTGGGGGTGGAGTATTCGTCTGCGTCAAAGTAAATATTAGCGTAATACCAAAGTGGGTTAGCACTAAATGCGAAATGTTAGGACTAGGTATACTGGGTATGAGAAATTCATTAGAATTAATTGCTTGTTATCGACCACCGAACGATGATTACGATATTCTAAGTAAAATTTGTGAAAAGACGAGAGACGCATCAGCTAATTATCATTGGGGACGTGAATCGTACCTGGTGTAGACAGGCAGGGAAAGCTTTGCGAAAAAAGAGCGCAGCTGCAAGTAAACAAGCTGATTTGAGGTAACGGTTTTTCACTGGTAGTAACCGGACTCACGAGGGGCAACGCAATATTAGACGTTTCCCTGCTTAGACCGAAAGACGTATTTCTAGAATTCAATATTCTCCGGGTATTAATGACCATCACGTCGATACTCTAGACCTAAGCTTTGGTGAATGAACAAAGAAGTAAAAGAAATTAAGTTGCTGCAATTTTACAAAATTAATGTGCAAGGTGCAACAACTGCATTTCCGCAAGCGTTACTCGAACTTTATAAATACTGGAAAAAATATAAAAGAAATTTGGAATTTTTTAAAATATGTTTGTCTTTGGCGTTATTGGGTCGGTAGTTCGACTTCGGCGGCTAGCTGCCGGTGCCCCCTTTGCCCGGGTCTAGTAAAATTTCCATACTTGGGGGAGCGACATGAGGCGAACATGTAACTAAGCAAGATCCGCCTGTTTGAGATTGATTTATTGATTGATTTTTTCGTGTTTCCGGGCGCGTCAACTGCTTTGGTCATTAGTCCCGTTAGTGTAGTTCATGCTTTTTTCTCGGGAAATGGCGGGGATCGTCCCTCGCTGGATGGCGAGATCTGGCGCCGACCTACCGTCAGCTATTGGGGTTTCCCCCAAACCAGGACTCTCCTATAAGCGGGGCACTGCCCCAGCCGGGACAAGCGCTAAGCTCCCTACCGGTCTCCCGGGGTACGTGGCAGTGTCGTGTATGTTAGTGTGTGTGTGTGTGTAAGGGGAGCGAATAGGACAAGGAAGGGGAAGGACAGATCGCGCGTGCGGTCCGTGACCCGTTTGGTAGGGTACATCTCCGGCATCCGCCTGGTGTTGATCGGAGAAACCACGGAAAACTACTGATCAGAGTAGCCGGCCGCTAGAATTCTCCTCCAGACAGCGACTGAATTCGAACTAGCTGTCGAAAATCCTGCCGCCGTCAGGACTCGAACCTAGGACCTCCCGGTCAGAGGCGCCGCAGTGGCATCAGTTTATGCACTGAGCTACCGCTCCCGGTCCCCTGCTTGAGCTTTTCTTCGTCACACAGCTGTAGAAACTGAGACGATTTTTAAAGGAAAGCTACAACTATATTTTTGGCTCTTCTCGATATACTTTGCAGACATAACGCTGATCCCCGCAGTCCAGACGCAACAACCGGCTAGAGGACACCGCTATGCTCTTCTCGGGCAAGTGCGACCAAGGCCGTCTAATCCGGGCAACTCAATAGGCTCTCCAATTATTTAGTTCATTTACCGTGAAAATAAATTCTTCGTTTTTGTATTATCTTATTCTTTGTCTTCTAAGATTTCTTCTACGTCTTCTGCATTATATGCGTCTCCTACTACGTCCACCCCTACGTCCACCTCATGTGTCCTCCGCAACGTCGTCCTCTCCGTCTTCATTTCCGTCTCCTTTTCCTTGTCTTCGTCTTTGTATCATCTTTGTCTTCGCAGGCTTGGTCTCCTTTTCGTGTCTCTGTCTTTGCTTCCGTCTGTCTCCGTCTTGGCCTCCGTATTGTCTCCTACTTTGTGTCCGTATTTGTCTCCGATAGTTTCTCCGAATTGTCTCAATCTTTGTCCCCGTCTTCGTCTCCGTCCTTGTCTCCATTTTTGTTTGCCTCTTTGTGTTCGTATTCGACTCTGTCTTTGTCTGCGTTTTCGACTCCGTCGTTGACTCTGTCCTTATCTCCGTCGTTTACCCAAATCCGTTAGTCCGAATTTGTTTCCATCTTCGACTCTGTCTCTGATTCTCTTGTTCTTTGCTTCTTGTCTGCGTCTTTGACACCGTCTTAGTCTACGTGTTTGTCTGCGTCCTTGTCTGTGTCTTTGTCTCCGCCTTTTTGTCCGTTAGTGTCTCTGTTTCAGTCTTTATGTGCGTCTTTGTCTCCGTCTTTGTCTGTTTTTTTGTCTTTGTTCCGAAATAATCTTGTTTTTTGGTTTTTTTTTTTTTTTTTTCCTTTGTCTGTATGTTTTCTGTCTTGGTCTTCGTCTTTGTCGCTGACTTTGCCTCCGACTTTATCTCCGTCTCTGATTCTATCTTTATATCCGTTTTTTCTGTCTGTTTTGACTCCGTGTTTTCCTCCTTTTTGTCTCGTTTGCCCTTTTCGTCCCTGTCTTCGTCTCCTTTGGTCTTTGTATATGTCATTTTCTCTATTTTTGTCTTCGTTTTGTCTCATTTTCTTCTCTCCTACTTGGTCTTCGACTTTGTCTCCATCTTTATTTTCGTCTTTGTCTCCGTCTTTGTCTTTGGTCAGTCTTTGTATCCGTCTATGTCTCCGCTTTGTCTCCGTCTTTGTTCTCTTGCTGTCTTTGTTTTTCGCGATTCTTTTCGTCATTGTCTGCGTCTTTGTCCATGTGCTCGTCTCCGTCTTTGTTTCTGTCCTTGTATCTGTTTTCGTCTGCGTCATTGGCTCCGTTTTTGTCTCCATCTTTTGTCCGTTGTTGTCTCCGTCCTTGTCTCTTTCTTTGTCTCAGTCTTTGTCTCCGTTTCAGTTTTTGTCTTTGTCACCGTCTTTGTCTCTGAGTTTGTTTCATACTTTGTTACATACTTCATCCTCTACTTTGTCTCCGACTTTGTCTCGGTCTTTGTTTCCGTCTTTGTCTTTCCTTGTCTCTGTTTCCGATTTTGTCTCCGTCTATTTGTATGTCTTCGACTTGTGTCTCAGTCATTGTGTTTCCGTCATTGTCTCCAATTCTCGTCTCGGTCTTTGTTTCCGTTTTTATACGCTTTTGTGTCCGTCTTTTTCACCGCCTTGGTCTCCGTATTTGTCTACGTCTCTTTTCCCGTCTTTGGTTTAAACGGAAACTAAGACGAGGGTAAGGGCGAAGACAAATGCTGAGACGAAAATGGAGTCAAAGAAGGAGACAAAGAAGGAGACAATGTCGGAGACATATTTGGAGACAATGGCGGACACAAACACGAAGACAAAGTCGGAAACATGGTCGGAGACAAAGATGGAGACAAAAATGGAAACGAAGACGGAAATAGAACGGAGACAAGGACGGAGACAAAAACAATAACGGAGGCAAAGACGCAGGAGACGAAGTAAAGAAGGAGTGAATGACGCAATCAATGATGGAGACAAAGGCATGGAAAAAGACGCAGAAAAAATGCAAAGTCGGAGAAAAAGGGTTAAAAACGAAGCCAATGACGATCACAAAGACGGAGACACGTACGGAGGCAAAGACACAGACAGACTCGACAGTTGCCTCCGTCTTTGTCTATGTCTTCGTCTTTGTCTCCGTATTTGTCTCCGACGTTGTCCCTGCCTTTGTCTTCGTTTTTGTATCAATATTAGTTTCCCTCTTTGTCTCCATCTTTGTTTTCGTCTTTGTCTCCGACTTTGTCTCCGACTTTGTGTGCGGATTTTCCCCCGATTTTGTGTCCGACTTTGTCTTCGACTTTTTGTCCGACTTTTACTCCGCTTGTGTTTCCGGTTTTAAGACCGTCTTTGTCTCTGACTTGGTCTCGCACTTTGTCTCCGTCTTTTTGTGTCTTCGACTTAGTCTCAGACAGTGTCTCATGTCACATTGTTTCCGTCATTGTCTCCATTTCATGTCTCGGTCTTTGTTTCCATTTTTGTATCCGTCTTTGTGAAAATACGGAAACAATGGTGAAGGCAAAGACGAAGAGAACGAAGGAAACGATGGCGGAAAAAAGTCGGAATCAAAGGGGGAAATGTTGGAAGCAAAATCGGAGACAAGGAAAGGGAAAGTCGGGGAAAAATCGGACAAAATCGGACACAAAGTCGAGAAAAAGACGAATACAAAGTCGGAGACAAATTCGGAGACGTCGTAAACTGTCGAAGAAAAGTCGCAACCAATATCGGAGACAAAGTCGGTGACAAAATCGGGGACAAAGTCGGTAACAAGAAAAGACAAAGGCGGTAACGAAGCAAACAAAAATAAAAGAAGAAGAAAACGAAAACGAACAAGAGAGGCTAACCGGAGAAAACTGAGATAAAGACGGAGATAGAGATGAAGGCAGGCACGGAGACGGTGACAAATACGGAGTTAAAGATGGAAAGGACAGACAAGCGACAAAGACGGAGACAAGAGAAAGAAAAAGACGGAGACAAAGACAGGGACAACGTCGGTTACAAAGTCGGAGAAGAGATGGAGACAAAGACATACAAACAGGTAAACAAAGACACAAAAACGGAAACTAAGACTGAGACACGGTCTGAGACAAAGTCGGAGGCAAAGTAAGAGACGAAGTCGGAGATAAACTAGGAGACAAAGTCGGAGGAAAGTGAGAGAAGGAAGGAAAGGAGCCAATGTCGGAGACAAATTCGGAGCCAATGTCGAAGACAAAGACAGACAATGGCGGAGACAATGACGGAGAGAATGAAGGAAACGAAGGCGGACAAAAATTCGGAGACAGGGTCAGAGGAAATGTCGGAGAAGAAGTCGGAGACAAAATCGAAGACAAAGTCGAAGCACCAAAGAAAAAAGAAGGTGGAAGGAACAAAGACAATAAAAGAGTCACAGTCGGAGTCAAAGATGGAGACAAAAACGAAGACAGAACGAAACAAAGCCAAACTTGGAGTTAAAGAGAAAGAGTCAGACTGATAAAAGGACGCAGACAAACACGGAGACAAACACGAACACAATGGCGGAGCAAGACGAGTGAGAGACACGGACAAAGACTCAAAAAACGACGGAGACAAACACGGAGTTAAAGGGGAAAGAGACAAAGACGGAGGTGAAGATGGAGACAAAGGTGGAGGCAATGACTTGGACAAGACGGAAAGTCAGACAAAGACGGAGGAAAATGCGGAGACAAAGACAGGAATAACGTCGGATTCAAATTCGGAGACAGAGACGGAAAAAAGACGGAACAAAGACAGATAAACACGGTAACAAAGGAGGAGAAAACAGACAAAAAGAAGGAAATTTGTCAAAAACGGATTAAAACTTCACGCAGTCAAAGACGGAGACAAAAACGGAGTGAAAGAAAAGGACAAAGATGCAGACATAGAAGCAGACAGCGACAAAAACGCGAAGACAAAGACAGTTAAAGACAGAGTTAAAGACGGAAACAAAGACGGAGACAAGGACGGAGACAAAGTCGGAGACAAAGACGTAGACAAGGATGAAGGAAAAACAGAGACAAACATGGAGTCAATGACGGACACAATGAATGCAGACTAAGACGCAGACAAAGGAGAGAATCGCGACAACAGACGTACTTTCAGACGGAGACAAAGTCGTCAAGTACGGAGTCAAGGAACAAGTTAAAGACGCTGACTAAATCCGAAAGAAGCCGACAAATTGGAAGACAAATACGAAGTCAAAACAGAGACAAAGATGAAGTCAGAGACGAAGACGGAAACAAACACGTCACTCCGTCTTTGTCACTGTCTTTGTCTCTATCATTGTTTCTGTCTTTGTCTCCGTCTTTGGCTCCGTCTTTGACTCCGTGTTTGTGTTCGTGTTTGCCTCCGTGTTTGTCACAGTGTTTGACTGCGTCTTTGACTTCATATTTGACTCGGTCTTTGATTCGGTCTGTGAGTCCGTCTTTGACTCCGTCTTTGACTCCGTCTTTGACTCCGTCTTTGACTCCGTCTTCGTCTGCGTCTTTGTCTTCGTCTTTGACTCCGACTTTGTCTTCGCGTTTTTCTCGGTCTTTGTCTGCGTCTTTGTGTCCGTCTTTTTCTCCGACTTTTTGCGTCTTTGTCTCTGTGTTGCTATCCACTCTTTATCTTTATCTCTCTTTACTTTTATCTCCTTTACCTCTATCATTCTCTTTTCCCCTTTTATCATGTTTCACCGGGAGCGGTAGCTCAGTGCATCAAGTGATGTCACTGCAGCGCCTCTAACCGGGAGGTCCCAGGTTCGAGTCCTGACTGCGGCAGGATTTTCGACACTAGGTTTTCAGCTAGGTCGAATTCAGTCGCTTCCTGGAGGAGAATTCTAGCGGCCAGCTGCTCTGATCGGTAGTTTTCCGTGGTTTCTCCGATCAACACCACGCAAATGCCGGAGCAGTACCCTACAAAAGGGGCCACGAGGCGCGATCTTTCCTTCCTCTTCCTTGTCCAATCCAATCCCCCTTACACACACACACACACACTTACACTAACATACACTACACTACCACATATTCCGGGAGACCGGTCGGGAGCTTTGAGCTTGTCCCGGCTGAGGCGGTGCCTCGCTGGTGGGAGAGTCCTGGTTAGGGGGTACCCCAGTAGCCGACGGTAGGTCGGCGCCAGCTCTCGCCATCCAGTAGGGGAAGATCACCCCCATCTCCCGAGAAAATAAACATGCACTACACTAACGGGACTGATGAACAAAGCAGTTGACGCGCCCGGAAACACGAAAAAAAACAAAGCAAACCAAACCTTTATCATGTTTCTCTTTATCTTTCTTTTTATCTTACCCTTTATCTTACTTTTATCTTCCTCAATGTTTTTCATCGTCTTTCTCTTTGTATTTATTTTCGTCTTTCTCTTTGTTTTGTTTGTGCGAGAAATGCCTTTATATAGTGAAGTTTAATTGCATAGTTGCAAGCAGATTTAAACAAAACAGAATACCGGAGAATCTCAAATAAAATGAAAATTATTTGCTCCAAAGGCAAGCTATTACGTATTGTCGGACTCTCAGTTATCCCGTTTTATTTTATAAATTAGGGTCTGACCCTAAGTCAGGTCGTTTGTGGTAAGTATTTGAGAGTTCTCTTAGATACAAAACTCAGCTAGGATAAGCTGGGATTACGTACGTACTTACGTAAATTACATACTGGGAAAAGGGTGGTATACATTAGTATACCCATAAGGGCATACTTAAACAAAAGTAGTCAAAGTGCAAAAGCGTTAGCTTACACGTATCTTATTCGCTCTATTTTAAAATACGGAGTAGCTTGCTGGGACTCTTACAGAAAGGGTGAAAGATAGTGTATGGATAAAATTCAAAGGAAAGCAGAAAAATTCTCACTCGGTAAACAAAGCAAATTAGATGGTTTGATTTGGGAAAAACGGCCAGGCTTTTAACTCTATTTAAAGCTTATATAAGAGAACCGGCAAGGGGTGAAATTCAGAGCAGAATCGACAAAATCCATTCCACTATGGCAGAGAAGATCATTCTTACAAAATGGAACGATAGAAGCAGAGGACCGACGTCACAAAAAACTAATGAATCATACGATAAAGGATTGGAACAGCTTACCCTCGACACACTTTCAAAGTAAACTCAGTAAAAATGTATAGAAATAGAGTAGATTGAATATAATTTAGTTTATATTAACAATATTATCTAGTTTGTATTTTCTATTTAGAATAAGAAATGTACTTATAATTGAGTGCAGTGCAGTGCAATGTGGTGCAGTTTAGTGTTGGGTTCAGAGAAATGTTCTGTGAGGAAATCGGGCAAGAGAAAAGAGGTGAAATGGGCCGGGCATGGAAAGTAGCTTAGTGTAGTGTAATGTAGTGAGGTGAGAAGTACAAAACGTCAATAATATCTTACCTCAAATTGATGCAATTGTTCTGTTGCTGTGATTCGCACTTGATTTTACTTCTTTTGTTTACTAATAATTTTCGTTGTATATTATTATTATTATTATTATTATTATTATTGTTATTTCAAAATTTCACGCTCTTCCGGAGTTTTCAAGTATAACTCAAGGACAGAACGTCAACACATATGGTGAGACAGATGGCGAGAAGTACTTGCTCCAGTGCACTCAGGTTCCGCTTCAATGATTTAGGGAGAGAACCTTGCGCACTATGTTGGTGGTTGCAAGCAACACTGCCTTCTGCATGGTTCTCAGGTGCCACTCATTTAGATGGAGTTTTTCTTTCACAATCCTCCAATCTTCAGTCACAAGCCCATTAGTTGAAATAACCACTGGTACAATATCTACCTCTATTAGTTTGTACAAGTTTTTCAGCTCAACTGAGAGTGGCTGATATTTTCTCCTCTTTTCTGCAATAGTTGTCAGCAGATTATGATCCAGTGGGACTGCGATATCAATTATTATTGCCCTACGAGTAGTTTTGTCGAATACGACAATATCAGGCTTATTTGCTTCCACTGTTCTATCTGTAACAATGGGAGTATCCCACAAGATTTTTGTTCTCTCATTAGACAAAACTTGTTCTGGTAGATATTTGTAGTATGGCAGGCTTTCCTTTATCAGGTCCGATCTTTTAGCAAGAGCTTGGTGGATGATTTTGGCTACATTATTATGACGTTGTAAATAATCTGTTTGTGCCAACTGAGAGCATCCACTGCAGATATGTTGGATAGATTCGGTGGCCTTCTTACATAGGCGACACTTGTCACTGATGTTCTCCTTAATAATATATCGCCTGTAGTTATTAGTGGCTACTACCTGATCTTGAATGGCCAGTACAAATCCTTCCGTTTCGCCAAAAAGCCCAGCTGTTCTCAACCATTCAGTCGATCTCTTCATATCTATGGAGGTACTTTGAAGAGCAGTAGCAAACCTGCCATGGAGTTCCTTTGATCTCCACTGCTCAATTCGGTCCACAGGTTTCGGAACTCTTGGATTGTGATCTTCCTGGAGCAGCTTCAGAGGCGTATAGCCGTGATCTTGTGCACAAATGGCCGTCATGGATTCGTTGTTGGTGAAATAATTTCTGAGCTGTTTTTCTTGCTGGCGACACATAACTTCAAGATTTAACAGTCCACGGCCCCCATGATGTCTTGAAAGATACAGCCTTTCGGTGGAACTTCGAGGATGATGCATCCGATATTTTGATAGAAGTGTTCTGACTTTTCTATCGAAAGCTTGCAAAGATGTCTCAGACCACTTGACAACTCCAAATGTATGTGATGCTGCTGAAAGAGCCCAGGTGTTAATTCCTGTAAATTTGTTTCTTGAATTAATACAGGACGTGCAATTATTATTATTATTATTATTATTATTATTATTATTATTATTATTATTATTATTATTATTATTATTATTATTATTATTATTATTATTATTATTATATTTACATTATTTTCTCGGAAATAGGCCGTCTTGGACCACGCATACATGCACTTGCACGGTCTCAGTATCAATTATCTCGTGGCAAGTCTTGCATGAAATCAATTAGGGGGATAAGCATTGGGCTGAATCCGTTTTTAATACCTCAGGGTTGTTAGTCCTGGGGGAATGGAAGATGGAATGATGACGATAATGAAAGATGAATGGACACACACAAACAGACATACACAAACACACGCATGCTCGAACACACTATTAAAGGAAAGGACGGAAGGATCGCGGGTTTGAGTCCCGCCACGGCACTACTACTGCCTTAGTGATCACGGCTATCCGGACTGGCCAATATATTATTATTATTATTATTATTATTATTATTATTATTATTATTATTATTATTATTATTGTTGTTGTTGTTGTGGTGGGATTGCGCGTACCTTACGCCGAGGTTGGCTGCATGAGTTGGCTAGCCGTGTTGACCGCGCCGTGCGAAAGACAGTCAGACGAGATGTGCGGAGTAGAATACAACGCCTGTATTGTTTATGAGAAACCGCAAGGACTGCATCGTGTACTAAGTGGCGAGGAAAGGGAAAGACTTATGAAGGTGGGGGTTGTGAGATTGTGGGAGAAACAGAGTGTGCTTTGTATAATAATTGTGATTACTTGATTAGTGATTCCGGACGCGTCAACTGCTACGGTCATAACTACCGTAACTGTAGTGCATGTTTCCCACGGTAGATGGCGGTGATCTTCCTCCGCTGAATGGTGAAATCCGGCGCCGAAGTACCCTAGGTTAGCGGGGTTTTCCCAACCAAGTATCTCCCACCAGCGGGGCACCGCCCCAGTCGGGACAAGCTCTAAGTTTCCGACTGGTCTCCCGGTATGTGCGGTAGTGTACTGCATGTAAGTGTGTGTGTGTGTGTAAGGGGTGAAGATAGGACAAGGAAGAGGAAAAAAAGATCGCGCGCGGTCCGTGGCCCACTTTGTTAGGATGCTGCTCTGGCATTCTCTTGGCGTTGACAGGAGAAACCAAGGAAAACTACCAATAAAAGCAGCCTGTCGCTAGTATTCTCCTCCACATAGCGAATTCGATCTAGATATCAGCTAGTGTCGAAAATCCTACGGGACTCGAAACTAGGACCGTCGGATCTCGAAAGTCAGAGGCAGTACAGTGGCAGTTGACAGTTGAAGCGCTGAGCCATCTCTGCCAGTCTACAAGCTGGTTTAAGGTATCCTCATCCCTGTATCTCTAACCATCGGGGCTACGCCCCAGTGGGGACAATCTCTAAGCTTCCGACTGATCTCCTGACAGGCGTGGTAGTGTAGCGCATGTAAGTATGTGTTAGTAAGGGGGGAGCGGGTACGACAAGTTGATCGAGCGCGATTCGTGGCCTGTTTGTTTTGCACTGCTCCCGCTTTTGCCTGGTGTTGATCGTAGAAATCAGGGAAAACTACCGATCAGGGCAGCAAGCTGCTGGAATTCTACTCCAGAGCTGAATTCGACTTAGCTATATAACACATGGTAAGGTTCAGGAGATGTGTTGATCCTTCTCGCCACATGCCTACTCTTTCAATTGAATTTTCTTTCTTCATGAATTGGGTTCGTCATTGCCCTGCGTTGGCGGGAATGCGATTTCGATTTTGCAGGAACAGGATGTGACTCACGACTTATCCGATGACTCATAAGACTCAGCTCCCTTCAGAGATCCCAAGGCCATTATGAATCGCCTGTAAACGCGGACGCAAGGCCTAGTCTCGAATTGGATTGTAGTGATTAACAAAGCGATAGCTTTTGATTTGAAAGGAGTACATTCTAAAGTTTTAAAAAAATGGAAACGAACATTATTATCTTCCCATAAGCAGCACGTGTCTCGTGTACTTGAGGGCTATTGAGGGTCTCAGGACGATCCACCTTCGTGCTCCGTGATTGAGTGTGCGGAAGCGAAGACGAGCAATGCTGATCTCCTGCCACCGTTGCATCTCTTTTCCTTGCCAGACGACGATGCCCCACGCTTCACTTCTTCGCAATCGGTCCCATTGCAAGGGACGGTTGCGCAATCGGAAGGAACGTTTCTTATAGAGTTTTACATTCGCTGCGCTGGTGCGCGATCGGTGGGCATTCAGGGCAACTATCGCGTTCCGTAGGGCTCATCAGTGCAAAGAAGTGCGAGATCATTCTGAGAATAACACGAATGAAGGACCTATCACTTTGAGCGACCTAACCTTTCACTGAAAACTCTGTCGGTGCAGCCAAGGGCTTCATTTTATTTTTGTGGTTAGATTCGCATTTGATATATTTGAGTTAAGCCTAAACGCACTTTTTTTTAAAAATATTTACATTGTAAATTCCCATTAAAGCAGAATGCAAAATGACACTTTGTGAGGAAAGTTAATTCAGTTCCAAATCAACATACCTCGTTGATTGATATAAACAATAGATGTAAGTACGAAATATTCAGTCTCTACAACTACTAAGCTTAATTAAGCTTCATACCATGCCACCTGGAGCGGTAGCTCAGTGCATTAACTGATGGCACTGCAGCGCCATTGACCGAGAGGTCCTAGGTTCGAGTCCTGACAACAGCAGGATTTTTGACACTAGCTTTTCAGCTAGGTCGAGTTCACTCGCTGTCTGGAGAAAAATTCTAGCGCTCTCGGTCGCTGCTCTGATCGGTAGTTTTCCATGATTTCTCCGATCTACTCCAGGCAAATGTCGGAGCAGTACCCGGCCAAGGACTGCGCGCGATCTTTCCTTCCTCTTCCTTGTCCTATTCCCTCCCCTTACACACACACACACTTACTTTAACATACACTACACTACCACATTCCGGGAGATCGGTCGGGAGCTTTGAGCTTATCCCGGCTGCGGCGGTGCCCCGCTGATGGGAGAGTCCTGGTTAGGGGAACCCCCGCTATCCGGCGGGGTTCGGTGCCGGATCTCGCCATCCAGCGGGTGAAGACCACCGCCATATTCCCATCTCCCGACGAAAAACATGCTCTACACTCACGGGACGAATGATCTAAGCTGTTGACGCACTCGGAATCACCAACCAACCAAATTCATACCATGCTATTTTTCTGTTTTGGAAAACATACTGACGTGTGTCAAAAATGTACAATTAATGATCTTGGGTGGGGGGCATTACACTTAATGACACTGTAGTGTTATTAAGAGTCATGGTCATAATAAATGGATTAAAATAAATTATTTAATTTTATAATAATTAAGTATATATTTCACTAATCGTTATTATGGAAGCCGAATTCTGAAGTTCAAGTATAAAATGAACGACCCATCAAATTTCAGTGCCAGCATTGTATTCACAAACGATTGATAAAAATTCATGCACAAAACAATTATAGACTATATTAGAAGTATAAGTATTCGTATATTGCACAAATTTAAAAAAAAGATGTCTTCTAATTGACTTAATTAACTTACATAAACTTAAAAATACAATTTTTAACAGTATTAAACAAGAATCTAAAATATCTAACTTATCTATTTAGCTTACTTTTTGAAGTCTATATAACTGATTTATTGTAAAATTTTAATCTTCAGAATTATTAACCTTCTAATGGGTATTGCTCTCAGAAGCAATACCTCCATTTCAGGAGTCGAACCTCCATTTCAATCGTCGTTCTCATATTGCCAAGCATTTCTTCCCTGTAATGGAACATCTTGATCCTTAACTGTGATATGCTCATTTAAACGTTACACGTAGAATTTAGTGTTATCGATTTGGAAAAATAATTGTTAATGTTCCGAATAATTTTAGTGAGATATTTGGAAGTGAAGGGAGGAAATCTTTTTTTATCACATAGCAATTCCACCTACGTACTCTGATAAAAAGATAAATCAGAGTACGTAGGTGGAATTGCTACGTAATCTTTTAAAACAAGTTCCGCTTTAATACTCATTGAAAATCTCCTCACAATGATGTCGTTTTTAATTGTCAGATATTTGCATTTTCTGAGTTGTTTTCTCTATCTGTTGCGGTTTTGACTTTAATAGCAGTTATACTGAAATGAGGTATATACTAATTGTGTCAATCAGAGGTTTATATAAAACTACCGCGACTTTTGTCAATGTCAATGTAGACATGAAATAAATCCTCCCAAATGTTGAATAAGTACCAAGTTTGACGAGAACTTAATTTAAAAAATAACTTTACGTGCGTTGTTCGTTGCATGAAATGGCATTTTCATGAACAGTGTTTTCATTCTTTATAGTACACAGCTATAACTCAAGCAAGAGGCAGCCCCACAAACCTATTCAGAGTTGTATCGATTTTATTCGGTTCGAGGACGGTTCTAATAACATCTGATTGTTTGCGAAAATACAGTCTAGAAATGCGATTATTATTACCGTCAATAAATACACATTGACAGTTAGGCAACTCAAAGTTATACGCACTGGTAACGAGAAAAATTCTGTCCAGACCACGCAAAAGTAGAAGGGTTTTGCTTTTCTTCCCCAACTTGCTAAGTTTTTTCACCGTAATATATTTTACATCAAATCACTTTTGAATTAAACCAACTTATGCTTTTGCTAATACTAGAAGCAATAAATGATATATTTTCAGAGTCCCAGTGATACAAGTTACTTGAAAATCAACTTGTTGAATACAAAGAAAGTTATATTATTTTTGAAGAGTATTGGAGTCGATGAATGTCATCCAGGCAAAGACAAAGCTGATTTCACAACTTCCTAGTTAGTTCACCGTTTATCATGATTTCTACGTCTACCTGCGCGTGGTAATACCTTTTCTAAGAGAGAATATTTGAATTTCGGTGTGGTGTAACGCGGAATAAATAAAAAAGGTTTACATGTAGACAGAGTACTTTTTACACTATTTAGTATAGGGGAAACTGTCGTACCTAGGGACACTTCGTGTTTTAAGTTTTCCCCTCTTATTTTGGATATGACCCTCTTTTTCGGACGCTACACATAGTCATATTTACAAGTAATAGTAATAATTTTTAAGAACCATCTGTAATGTTGATTTTGAGATAATTTGATTGTGTACAGTGTGTCCCTAGGTACATCGTACTGATGTACCTGGGGACAATGTAGGGAAAGTGAAAAAAATTACAACTGAATAAATATGTTCTTTTTTCAAAGAGTAAACATCACAATAGCCTTTATTGAACAAAAGGATCTTTAACCTGGGTTATAATAAATACTGTGTAAAGGAAAACAAGTTCATTTTTGCTGCCTTACAATCAAACACCGATTGGTTCTGGAGCTTATGTACTGTTTTCTATGTCAACTTCATAGGATATAAAAACAGCATTAAACCAAAATAATTTCAATCTAGATTATACCCTTTATAGAAAACAGAAAAAATGTTTGCTGGGGTCCTCGGGTTCGATGTCCGGTCGGGGCAAAAATAAAGTTGTAGCTTTCCTTTAAAATCGTCCCAGATTCTGTAGCTGTGTGTCGAAGAAAAGCTCAAGCAGGCGCATGTGGCTTGTTACGGTGAAGAGAATACGTCATGTTCGCCTTATGTCGATCTTACCCTCAAGCATTGGCATTTAACTAGGCCCAGACAAGGCGGATACCGGTAGCTGGCCGGCGAAACCGGACTACCAATTCAAAACGCCAAAACACGTACACAAGTCAATTCCTTATGTTGCAGAAGCTTCATCAATGTAGAATGAGCGAATCATTATACGTACATTTTTTAAATATTGCACAACAAAGTTTTGAGATTCGTCCTCTTCTATAAATGAACTATTGATGAACAACGAATTGACATACGATCTTTAACTGAAGTCAAAATTTCACTATTAATTGTTTCTGCAGGTGGTTCAGCTCTTTTGTTGTTTTTGTTTTGTGGAATGGCCAAATTACATCCTGAAACCAATTATATTGAATTTGATTCTGTGTGTCTTTGATTCTGTGTGATGTCCTTAGGTACACCAACATGCTGTCTCTAGGTACAACAATCTGCAATCATGAATGAACATGGCAACTGTTAATTGTTGGTTATCGGTTGGAAAGAAGTATACACCTTGAATTCACTACATTTTATGGTGGTAAGTGTAGGTTTACTTCAATTTTCGTAAAGTGATGGTAGTTATTACAAAATTGATGAAAGAGAAATGCAGAAAGTTTTACATTTTACTCGTCAAATCTATTACACTCTCACAAGATCATTCAAACAGCTCACATTACTAAAGCGTTCATTTGAATAAACACAAATGGCAGTAGTAGTATAAGGAAAATAACAATTCAAAATTTTTCTCACTGACTCCTCAAAATCATGCTTTCTCCCTAGGTACGACAGTTTCCCCTATATGTTAAATAAAATCAGCAAATTTTATCAGAATTCGGATTTTTCATCTAAATTTTTAAAATTAATCAGAGCAATCATTAAAATCTACTTTAATAATGAATCTAGAGGTTCTACAGCATGCTTTCTAACATTTGCAGTTTTCGAAAATTCAGAGAGTACAAGGAAAAAACCTTCGTAATCCTCTTAAGCATTCCTTGTTCTATCAGTGGAAAATTTTGAAGAAAAAATTGGAGCAGTATTTGAGAAAATGATTTATTTTTATTTTCCATTAACTTCAAGCACAAATTGTGCGAAAATTACTCCTTTTTTCCAAAAATTATACATGTGATTTTTTTAAACAGATTTTTGATTAAGACTTTTAGTTTCGGAATGTAATCTTTTCGAAAATTTCAAAAATACAGTTTTTTTCCAGAAATGGGTCTCGCACCAATGTTTTCATCATGGGCGTCATCATCATCCAACAAAAGCGATTCAAAATTACAATTTTGTTTAGCATTACACTAAATATGTGATTACATCGTAGCACAAGGAATTACATTATCACTCTTAACAAGCATTTGTAATACTTGGTGTCCAAATCAAATACGTATGTCTAATCCGTTTCAAATTTATTTTTCACATTGTCATCTACAGACAACAAACATTCCAATATAATGCAACAGGTAATATTACTTGAACTGTATCTAACAGCCCTTAATGTTCTCGCCGATTGCCTTTTCAATTTACGCGCTAGCGTTCAAATTGACCTGTTACTGACGGCCCCCACGCTTAGAACGAGTCTCATCCCCACTCTCCCCCACTGCCAGCATTTGCACTTACGCTCAGTGCGTGGCCCCCGAGGTCAGTGAAATTGCAAAATGCTGTGCAGGCCTGCTTTAGCGGGTGCACAGGAAAATTGCTCTGAATGGAGGAAATTTTGGATGCAGAAATGAGATTCAGTAACTTGAAATTTGCAAGAGGCAGTAAAATGAATCAGAAATCCGAGAACACGGATCGGCCACTCAAAATTTCACGAATCGCACCTATCCTAATCACCAAGGGGGTAACGGATTAAGACAGGAGGAACTGCCCCCGGGATAAAATGTTTTATGAAAATCGTAACAGAAGGGTTAAAAAACAAGTTAAAAAGCCAGTAACTGCCAAATTAATGTTGTGGGCATAGCGCTTGGTAGTCGAGTTCGTTTGCTTTCGTTGGAGCCCTCTGGCAGCCCTTTGGAGCCTTTCAGCATTTTTTCTATAAGAAGAAGCAAAATCGTCAACTTCGGTGCGGACCAACTACAATTTGCTTACACCGGCCTCTCCCTCTGACTTAACCGCAGGCATATAGCAGCTAAGCTCAGTTTTAGATGAAGTTTCGGGCCGACGCAAGTCATATGGACACCCTGACCAGGGGTATACAATGTCTTATCGATCACGGCTAAATCGACATTGGAATTCTTACTTGTTTCATTTATGTCTACGTCTATCGAAGAACTGAAATTTGCACGTTAAATTATTAAGTATCAAAGTCTGAGATCCACATTTGGGGATCATGGCAGTTAATGGGTTAATTCCGACGAAAAACTTGTTAACTCCGGGGGCAGAACAAAAAATGTTATCCCCGGGGGCAGATTTCCCTATCTTATTTTGCTACCCCATATACAAAGGAGGGACAATTTCCGTCCTAAAGATATCCGTTAGCGAACGATTCTGCCACTAGAGTAAAAACTATGCTTTCTGCACGAAAAACATAGTACATGCTCAAAAGTTTACATGCAGAAATCGTGCAGTCTGGACTGCAAGATTTGTGTACGTCGAATCTGCTCGAAAACTGTACTGTGTAAAAGGGTCTTTAAATTTATTTGAGATCACGGTTCCATCATCGTTGCACTGATCATACTGAGCACTGATGATACTAGGAAGTTTGTAAAGTTGTGAAGAGCACGTGACACAAAATTAGGACTTATAGTTCGAGGCGATGAGAGCGATCGAGAAATGTCAAATTTGGAGAAAATTGTCAGAATGGCTTAGGCGCTGGCGTTTACCACAGAGAGATGGACGGATACGTTTGATTAACTTGGCTATCCGTAGTACTGCAGTACTACGCCCTGAGGAAGGTCGCAGAATGGCGACCGAAACGTTGGCACATGTGCCCTGGACGCGGCGTCTCCCGGATAGCCAAGTTAATCATGACTCCGGCCGCAGAAGCCCACGCTCTCACCGGATACGTTTGGTTGTCAATAATTTTTTTCGGTATCAAGAATCCACAAACATGGATTCTGATTAAACAATGTGTTAGAGGAAGTAATTTTCTAAATATATGAACAAATTTTATCAACTGTATCGTTGCCACGGCCTGGCCATAAGATCTTTTATGTCGAAAAATCGCTTATATCCTGTGCACGATTACGATTCTTTTGTTCACGAAATAATTCGAAAAGAGAAAATGTGGATGAATCTTGTTCGCATATGTAGAAAATTACTGCATCTAACACGTTGTGTAGTCAGATTTTTTCGGTGTTTTCCAACAACTACTACATTGAAGATATAGCCTTTTTCTAAGTGAAATGTTTTTCTGACATTTTAAAATACGGTGATTTATAATTTTTTGAAAACATTAGTATATTTCGTATAAATTTGAGTGAAATGTTGGCAATTTTAAAGAATTATTTCCTCATAAACGGCTTCAAATTTTTAATTTCAAATTTCTGCTCGTATGCATCAAAGGACGGTACACAAGTTGGTGCTAGTGTGATTTTAGGCGAAGTCTGTATTTTTAAAAATTGCAAAAAATAACATTGTTAAACTACACTATTGGAGATAGAGATTTGCGTTTTAAATGTAATCTGTTCTAATAAACAAGATCATTAAACATTTTTATGCACAACTTTTTGACAAGACGTAGTTTGTCGGGCAATTTCTGCTTGAATTTAGTGGAAATTATGTTAAAAATTCTCAAAAAATGCTTCAAATTTTTCTTTAATTTTTTATACTAATAGAACTAGGGGCGTTTATAGGAATGGCGCAGGACTCATTTTCGTTAAATTCTCTGAAATTTGGAAAATGGCTAATGTTACAAATTTTGTGAGGAAATATGTGCTGTTGTAGCATCACTACTTTTTACATTTTCACCTTTGATTCGTAAACAAGTCATCTTGCACTGATGTTGGGCATGTCTACTAAGTCTGAAACGACGACGTATCCACTGAGAATGACAATATTGAGTTTTCCCTTTATTGTTTAAATTTTATTGTCAGAACCTGTATCTCCGTTTTAACCAATAGATTAAAGATCAAGGCCGTCACTTCCAGAAAATTTTGTAGTCAATCTTTAACAACACATACAAAAAATTCACCCGTCCCAGTAGATACATCGATTTGAGAGTTCGTGTATCAGCCAATCACCATTGCCTTCCAATCAGGGACGCGGTGTCGGAAACTTTACCTGTGTCGTTTCGTTTAATGATATTTCCCACCATACGTCCATTCGCAAAATGTATTCATCTTCGACATGCCATAGAAGCTTGTAACATTTATTCCAAATGTTCCTGAAATGGCTCACCCGCCGGCGCGAGCGGCACCTCCGTCTCCACGCGCTTGCCGTAGCGCCCGCTGGGGTAGAAGGCCCCCGGGCCGCCCGCCGCCGCCGCGGCCGCCGCCGCCGCCGCCGCCAGCGCCAGCAGCGCGCACAGGCACCACCGCGCGCCCGCGCCCGCGCCCGCCCCCGCCGCCGCCGACACCGCCTCCGCTGCCATCGCGCCGCTGCTGCGTCTGCTTCTCGACCTGCCCACACAAGCACACAGCGGTCAACAGAATGGACATGGTTTTTTACGGGCACAAATAGTCAACACTTAAAGAAGAACATTTCATCGCTTGCTCTGTGCATCTCTGTACAGTTCCTCACAACTTATTTAGTTAGTTATGCAAAGTAATATAATTGAGGAAACAATTTTATACTCGAGAACAATCGAAATAAAGAAGGAAAGGACATGAATAATAGCTAATGGGGGCAAATGAGAATTGCTGGAATGAAAGTGTTCTCGAAAAAAGAGAAAGGAAAAGGAATGAAGCGTCGGAGATAAATGTGAAGTGCGTGAAAGGGAACACGGTATACCCCTATCCTGGCAATGTTAAATGCTTCAGTGTAATTCTCAGAATTTATTGAAGTTAGGCTTATGAAATTTTTACAGGTTACAGATATAGCACTCATAATAACACTGAAAAAATTGTTTTGAATAATGTTTGCTATTTTTGTAGAAAAAAATATTTTATCATAATACAATTTTTTACCGTGCTTTCCAGTAAATAAAGTTTTGCAGAATGGATAAACTTAGGTATAAAATGTTTCAGTAAATGTAAGAGACCTTTATTAACAACTCCTGAAAATGATGTTTCCCATTACATACATTAGTTGAAAAAAGATAATTTAGTATTAAATCAACTTTCCGGAAATGGACTTTAAAGATGTAACCCTTCGATCATGCCAGCTTGATAACTTGCCTCCTTACATAAAACATTTTCCAATAACTACTTTTACTCTGCATGTCTTGTTTTATTTATGCACTGCGTTGTACAAAAATATCCAGAAGTACTGGAGCCAGCAACTAAGCCCAATGAGAGCAGAACATCACATATAAATAAAAAAAAACATGTAAGAGTGATATCAACATAATTCAAACGCCAATTTATAAAAAATAAATTACTGGAAAACCATATTTTGACTGAAAAATCGTTTCCGTGTCCCCTCAAAGTGTTCGCGAAAGACAAAAACAGAAATTTATTAACATCTGATTCATAACCAAACAAGAGAATTCGGTGACCAGATGACCAAATATTTAGCTTTACAAAATGGTGGTTCAATTATACAGAAACTTAAAAAAAAATCCTATATTTGTTCCCGTGCTTCTTTACATCTAGAAGTAATAATATCGAAAAGAGTTAGAATAACGAGGAATGGATATAAGATGGAAAATATCTTGAATTTACCGATAAAATCCTTTGAATTCCTCAACTAACTGGATTTCCAAGACAGTATATGACTTTTCTCGTAGAAATGTAAAATTTGTACTCAGTTGGTATTGAATACCACGCACTAAATGGTACACAGGCAGAACCGAGCATAGATATAGAAGACTTACAAAATTGCTTTTGAAATACCAGTGCTTGGATCTTAAAACTGAGATTTTGAACTGCGTATTTCAAATCATCTAATGTAATACATGATTTTTATATTTTTTTATAATGCAAACTACATTTAGAAATGGTTCAACCTCGCAGTTACTATTTACCAGCTTTTTTTACCACGTGCATCCTATCCCGCCCTTCCTCTTTCTCTCGCTCTCCCTCTCTGTCACTCTTTCACCGCGTGCCACTCCCTTCCCCCTCGTTCACCAACTGCGCTGCAGCATTCCGTGCGTGCAAAAAGCGCGAATATTTGGCACAAAAATGCCACATACGTTGTTTCGCAATGGGAAGCGATGTTTGCCATTTGTTTTTATGTGTTTTCTAAAGTAATTTAAATTACTGGGATTGAGTATTTGAGATGAGTTGGCGTACAGATGTACCTACAGTCAATAGTAGGTGTCTATTCCCATGCTAGTTTTTTCCTGTGATGCAGAAACGTTCGTATCATTTGAAAAGTTTCTCTTACACTTGTTAATGCATATGTTTATTTGCTTACAATTCATCAGATTTGATTAAAAAAAACACTACTGAATGAATAGCTTTTGCTTGGCTTTGTTAACTTTACAACATATGTAAGTTTAAAACCATACATTTTGGTGCTCCACACAAAAGTTCCGAATAACTAATTAAAGTACTTCTCATGAAAAAAATATTTCGTAGAATCTTAGGGCCAGCGCCACCGCTGGTGTTATAGGAAGAATACACCACCGCTTTTATAAGAAGAATAGCTAAAAACCTAATTTTTGCAAACATGGACACATCATGACAAAAACAAGTGATAGTTCAAAACAATTCTTAAAATCATGGCTTCTCATATTTCCTGAGCTTAAAAGTCAATAATTATTGTTTTTTCGAGAAATCTAAAATATCTCTTTCTCTTTAACTAGATCTAGTTCTTACAGGTTTTCACAAACACAGCGACTTTGCTTTAAGATAGCTTTCGAATATTCATTTCGATATATTCATTTTCTAGATACGCACAGACGCTATTGCTGCTTCGCGAAGGCGCTTAGACCTCTAGTTAATGCATGAAAAAACAATTTGCCGTTTTGAGGCTCTAACGGCGCCAACTCTACACAAGTTCCGTGAGGCCCCCATCGTGGTAGGCAAGTTGCTCCTGGGCGGGCCCTCGCCTGCACAGGCGTCCCGGAGGAACCGTCCCCCGAAAACAGTCCCTGTCCTCTGGCCTTCGCGTGGCGCCGCCCAAGTATTCTCCGGCCGCAACTTGAGCTGCGCCGACGCGTGCGAATACTTTCGCAAGTGGCTGTTGTCCTGGCCGCTGCGCTGCACTTTACGCACCCAACTTGCGTCGCCACCACGAGTCGCGTCGCGTCGCGCGCAAAAACTGAAGAAGATTCGCTGCCCCGGTCGCTAGTTGAAACATTTACACCTCTTTCTTATTCGTCTTTACCTTCTCTGTTCTTTATCATCCCTTTCTTCCTCTCCAACTCTACGTCTTAAATTTTTCTTTTCCTTTTCTCCTCCGTCTTATTATCTTCTTCCTTCTTTGTTTCTTTATTTTGCGTTTCAGTTTGACTCTGTTTTATATTCTATTTCTTTATTGTTTGTTTTTCTTCTTTTACTTTTTTCTTCTTCTTCTTCTTCTTCTTCTCCTTCTTGTTATTTTTATTCATCTTTCATTCCTCGTCTCCTTCTCATTACCAGAATACAGATACTAGAATGTTGGAACATTCTAAACTTTGCTTAATGTGTTGAGTTAGTTTTCGGTGACGTTGATCTGAGAAACCTAAGCTTAGACAAGTAGCTAGTATTTGGTGACAACCGATCAGAACAGTCGCTCGCTAGATTTCTCCTCCAGACAGCAGCTGAATTCGACCAAGGGGCCATGCAGTGCAGCAGGACATCAGTTGATGCCCTGAGTAACCTCAGCCGGTAGACGACGTGTTAGGGGAAGAAATTTACTACATTCAGAAACAAGATTTATCAAATTTTTTCGTTTCCACGACCCGTCAACGCGTTTTTCTGTTGAAATATCGCCTAGATTAGCCGCATAATACTTTCTCTTACTACGTAAACGTAGTAAGGTGAAATAGTAAAAACCTAAGAGAGATGATTATATTGTATGTGGTTATGGTGTAACGTATGATAAGACGCGAGACCAGTTTTTGAATATGATTCTTGTTTTGGAGTTTACTACTGCATATATGTACACCAGCCGGGGCGCTTTTCTGTCTTCCTTCAATCCGTCCCGCTCGCCTCACTCGCCCTACTCACCTCCCTGGCCCTGCTCGCCCCGCTCGCTCCTCTCGTTTCATTCGCCCCAGTTACCCTTCTGTTTCTGCTCGCCCCACTCGCCTTGCTCGTCCCGGTCGCCCTACACTTTCCGCTCGCCCCACTCGCCCTGCCCTCCCGTTCGCCCCCCCCCTCTCCCCCCTTTCCGTTCTGCTTGCCCCCCTTCGCCCCACCCTGCTCGTCCCACTCCCCCCCACTCGCCCTGTTCATTCCGCTGCACGTCCCGGGGCTCGCTGTCTGTCCCACGCCGCTCCTCTGGAAGGCGCGATCACCGCGCGGCGCTTCCCTGCAGTCTCTCCTCCGATCTGCGCCGCGAGCGGAGCGGTGGCGGAGGCGGAGGCGGGGCCGAGAACGGGCGGGAGAAAGGGGGCGGGGCGCGAAGGAGCGGGGCGCGCCGATTCAGCAGAGCCTGTAAGCGCGTTAGCGGCGCACGCCGGGGCTTCACGCCCCCTCCCGGCCCCCGCTTTCGCCCCTTGCCGCTCCGCGCACCCGCCCGCCCCGCGCTTTTTCCTCACCGCTCCCCCTCCGCCCCCCCCCCCGCGCACAGATCAGCCGCCGCGCCGCGAGGGATGTTCTCACGCGGCCGCGCGCCGCTGGCAGCCGCGGAGGCAGTGGGCCGCGCAGTGGGCACGACATTACGTGTTTGCGGTCATAATTACACAATCAGTTGTTTGCTTGTCTTCACAGTAAATCCTTGATGTCAGAATCGTTTACCTCACTACTGTTTCCTCCTTCCTGTAGCATATTTTTGTAATATTATAGATATCCACCTTCTCTTTCTTCTTCTTCTTCTTCTTCTTTTTCTGTTAAAATTGATCCTTGAGGAACTCCACGTGCAATTGGCAAAGAGTCGGAAAGGTGTGTACATACTGTTTCATCATTCCAGTAAGGTATTTCCATTCTTTGAGATCGTTGTTGTTGAATTTATTATATTTTCATGACTACTATTTTGCAGTTGGACTGTGTTGAAGTCCCACGTAAATCTTGGATGCCGTTCTTCTTCTACCTTTTTGCAAAGAAAAGCAATGTAATTCGTACACAATTAATCACAAATTATTATCCACATTATCAACCAATTTTTCATACTTGCAGTATACCATCAGTTTCAATTCTCTGAGAATTACGCGTATTCCCATCCAGGGAGGGGATTTTGAAAAGAAAATTCACTTTTATAAAGATTACTTGAATGTACTGAACGTGTTAATATGCATGTTCGGAATCTGATTCTGACTCATTTATGACCTTCTATAATAGAAACAAAATTTGAGATATATCTGAATAGTGTCATCGATGTTTGAGTATTTTATGAAGTTCGTTGATTAATTATTAACTAAACAAATCTGCATTCTTTCTGGATGCGTAAACCATTAGCGTCAGATCACTGTGTGTTGGTAGCAGGCTCGGCTGCTGAAGGCTCTTTACCATCCTTCTTTTTTTATTTTTAATTTTTTTAAATTTATTTATTTCACAGAATGAGCTGACCAGAACGCTCAACCATATGGCTTTTCAGTTGTTAGAAGCGAGCATTTTCAGACGAAAATATGCGAAGGGGGTGGCTACGGCCACCTCCCATTAAACATAGATTGAAGTAGTGCGAATTATAAAGTGGAGGAATACATATTGTTGACTTTTTATGGGAGGACTGCCATCCTTCCAGCGCGGAATTAACTCTTTACCGATGGGCGTATAAAGGCCGCTTTGCGGGGTCTAGTTTTCATCCACATTTGCACGTCAAAGCTACAGTTAGTCGCTTGGCTCCTGAATGAAATATTTCTCTCATTTTCGATGTTTGGTGTACCCAGAGTATCCAGATTGAGTTGCGCTCTCTTCGTGATAAACTAACCAATATTTCGCGTCTTTGAATTTGTTTGATAATGCTTCTAGATACTGAACTAATTGTTTAGTGCTATACGACATAAACGTTGATGTTGATGAAAACTCAATTTTGAGAATTTCTCTACAAACGTATCCTGTGCTTAGCAGTGTTCATCACTGACTTATGGAATAATAGATCATCTCCATATTTATCTTAATTTTTCCTTAATTAGGTGATGTTGCACGCTCATTGCCGTCGTGCTCATTTGTGTAGAGCATTGTTTTGGGTAAATAGTTTCTATTATTAATTAAAAAACCTTAAAAAAACAATGCTTTAGCATAAAATCAGCAATTAGCATTCACAAATTTAAAAACATGCTTACATGGTTCGATTAGGAAGGGTAAGTTGATTAAAGATTAAATATTTACAGTGAGAGCAAAAGAAAATAAGCAAAGGAAAACATCACATAATTTCTTACATTATTTGTATCGGCTACGCAATATGATAATACAACATGCACAGAATCAGGCTTACAGCTTAACTAAAACTTCCCGACCCATTTACAAAAGTTGAACATTTGCGTTTGAAATTTTAAAAAATCGGAATTAAAAAAATGGCCATGATATATTTTTAAAGAACATATTTTAAAAAAATCTCGCATCTCGCTGTGTAATATTCTTATGATGTGGATCACAATAGAGCTAGAAAAGGGACTGTGAATGCCAGATAAGGTACTGTGGAAATGGAGAAAATGAACTACACCTGATTTGTCCATCACAAATTCTTATTATATCGATAGGCACTTGAATCCTTGTACGCATAGGTGATGAGCGATCTGAGCGGACATTACGAGTTGCTCTACAAAGGGAATGCATTCCTACAGTTTTTTGCTGACGTTGATGCTACGCGTGTCCGGACACACGAGAATAAAATCTCACGTTAGGCGAGTAAATGGTGCAGTGAAGTATAATCGTATCCAAACAAAATTGTGTGGGAAACATCTATGAGATGAGTAACTCAGGAACACACGGGAACGTCTCTCAACGACAAGGCAAGGGGTAAGCTGACAGCGACCGACCGCGTACATAAACGGCTTCGCGCGAGAGGCAGACAGAGAGAGGGAGAGAAAAGGCAGGGTGAGAGAGAGGGAGAATTGCGCTTGAGATAGAAGGATAGCAGCGGGATGGAGGGCCGTGGTGTCACAGCGGAATGGCGAAATAATATTTGCGGAGTATTAGTTGTGCGGTGGTATGGAATGTTTAAGAGCGCGGTGGGGTGTCATGTAGAGGGATGTCGTGGGGAAAATGGTGAGGTAAGATGTCGCAGTCGAATAGAGAGGCGGGGCGTAAAGATGCGATGCCGATAAGGAATATGGTAATGGAGTGTTGCGATGGGGGTATTGTAAAAGACGTAGAGTGTGACGGCGAGGCGTGGCGGTACTGTGATGGTGGGGTTTGGTGTGGGGTGTGATGGTGAGGTGTGGCGATGGGGTAGGCATATCAAGTGTCGTGGTGGTGTGTGGCAGTGGGATATGGCAATGGAATGTCGTGGTGGGTAAGCAATATAGTGTCGCGGTGGGATTTCACGGTGAGGTGTCTCAGTGAGTTGTCTTTGTGGGATGTGGTGGTGTGGGACCGCGTGTAGCGGTGGGCTATGACAGTGCAGTGTCGTGGTGGGGGTATGCAAAAAGTGACGCCGTGGGGTTTCACGATGAGATGTCTCGGTGAGTTGTCTTTGTGGAATGTAATGGTGTTGGCCCGCGTGTAGCGGTGGGCTATGACAATACAGTGTCGTGGTGGTGGTAAGGCAATATAGTGTCGCGGTGGGGTTTCACGGTGAGATGTCTCTGTGAGTTGTCGCGGCGTAGTCTCATGGTGAGGTGTCGCGTTGGAAGGGCGCCCTGTAATGAGTCGGCGGGATGGCGCCGCGCCTGTATCTCGACGCACCCGCTGCTTCAATTAGCACCGAACAACAGGACCGCGCGCCCGCACCGCTGTCGCGTCCCGCGCTGACCGCCGCCGCGTGTGGCCGGGCCGTAAGACGCGCAGGGGACGCACGTGACGCGAGCAGAACGCGCGACAAAAGAGCTGCGCCGCGTGCCGCCTCCTCCTCTTTTTTCTCCTCTTCCTTCGCCGCATCTGCTAGTTCCTGCCGTGTAATTAGCAGAGGTCCGGCAGTTTGCCCTGTCATTACGACGCCGGTGGCCTTTTCCAAGTTTCCGGCGACGGGGAAGGCGCGGCCTTCGGGGGAGGGGGTGGATGGGCGGTGAAGTCGCGTCCAGGGAGGCGAAGCCGTCCTTCACACTCGTTTTGACCTTGCTAATGCACCAGGTGGAGCGTTTTCTGAATGTAAGCAGCGCTGCTCGTGGTGAATATGATTGCTGTTTGGTTGTCTCTCAGACCATCAGGAGAGTTGAAACAGTAGTACTTGTGTATGGTGTGTAGGGGATACGTGAATAACTTCCGTGGGATTTGAAGAAGAAATTAACCGATGAACCGTAAATATGAGGCATGCTTCGGATTTTCAGAATACTCTACCGTCTCTGGGCGGACAAAATAGTTTGTTAGCTTTATGTAAAGGTTTATAAAGTTTGTTTATGGATTAAAGAGAGTTTTCTTGTTCTTCTAATTATTAACTACGTAAATTTAAAATATTTCAATAAATTAAAAATGCCGTAATACGGAAATTTCCAATTTTAAAATTAATTTATATATATATATTATATATATATATATATATCTTTACTTTGTGTAATTCAATCGTGGAATACATTAAACATTTAGTACAGTGAGGGGTACGATATTTAAAAATTTGTGAACGTATGTTCAAGATAATTAAAGCACTTATTTCTTAGCCCAGCTTAAGAGATGTACGTGAAGCCCATGTTGTATTTTTGAAACGTCATTAACGATACAGGTATCACGTATCGATACAGGTATCATCATATCCAATATTGACAATCCACTAGCAGTTCTTCGAAATTTTTAATGTGGTAATTATTGGAGCCAGGGTGACTACCAGAGTGAGCCTGGTTGTCCTCCAATAATTTAATATTTAAAATATTTTGTAGTTACCTAGAATGACACCCTAAATCTACCATATTCTCTCCAATTAAGTAAATATAATGAAATAAATATTAGCCATGTTACTCACAAGGTATAAACCATGTGTAGGCCATTTAACTAAGATTTAGCTAAATATTGA